>JAJJWX010003493.1:0-81436 GCA_023529315.1 Papaver bracteatum
ATCGTCTCGTGGTTTGTTAGTCAATTGATGACTTCGTGGTTTGATGGGACAATGAGTCCATGTGGTTTCTGAGTCGAACAAGATGTTCTGGAACCACCCATGAATTGAACGTGTCATGAGACAGAGGTATAATTCTTATGATGAAGTGAGCAAGTATTGCTCATTCGATGGTTTGTTGAATATTGGTGGATTGTTGAACCGATATTCCTTAACTCGGGCAAATATTGATCATCTGAGCAAGTGTTACTCTCGTGATGACTTGTTGAATATTTGACTGTCTGAGCATGTCTTGCTCATGAATGATTGGAGGTGTGCCAATAATATTAATTAAAATGCTGGTCGTTGAACCTAGCATAATTAATAAGATTCATGACCATGAGATTGTCGTGGAATTATTAATTCATGACCATGAGGTCGTCGTAGAATTATTAATATTAATTCATGACCATGAGGTCGTCGTAGAATTATTAATATTAATTCATGACCATGAGGTCATCGTAGAATTATTAATATTAATTCATGACCATGAGGTCATCATAGAATTATTAAGGTTAGAGTCTGGAAGCATGATCATTGAACTCAGAAACCCTAATTTGATCGATTGATGATCAATTCATGGTCAGTAGTTTTAACTATGGGACGAACGAGGAGCGGCTACATGGGACCGTGGATCAACCATGTAGTGTCCATGTGCTCACGTGAGAAAATATGATGAATTCACGAAGAGTTCATGAATTATTGGTGAAAGAATGATTAAATGCTGGTTCACTCATTATTCAAAATGCTCGTCTGAGACTTAGGTGTCAAAACCTAATTAATTATGAGAGAGTGATGGACCGACCATAGAGTCATGGAGTCGGCCCTGGGTTATCACGTGACCGTATGATGGTCACTTCATGAAAAATCCAAAGTGTTTGGAAGTTTTGGACCTAATACGAGCAATTGTGCAAATTAGGTCAAAACTGTGAAAACCGATGAGACTGGATTCCGTGAGCTAAAGAGCTAATCTTGGTCTGTCAAGATAACATGCTCGTGTACCTAAGGTGTCCGCGTCTCAGTCTTGAGAATTTTGATATTTTCTGGTGCACGTTTGAGCGACCATTTGAGAAAATATGACAAAATTAGGGTTTTCTGATAAAACCGTCAAAACTTCATCGAACGAAGGAAAATAATAAAAGTGAAGGAATTATGAAGTGTGGACCGGTCACAGTGATCACGTGACCAACTGTTGGTCGCTTGAGCAGTCTCCAAACCCTAATTAACGTCCTTTACTAGAATTGATGTATAATTATCATACGGACTCGTATTTTGATGGTCCGCCCCTTCATTCCGTACGGAAAAGAATTTCCTATCTCCCAGCGCGGGAGTTTTTAGGTTTTGAGCTCGTTCGGGAGGTGAAAACACCCCGAAAGTAAAATTCAGGAAAGATTTAAGGAGCCGGTCCCACGAGAAAACGAAAGAGTTTTATTAAAATCAAGAAGTTTCCATGAGACGAAGGAAACACCATGAGACGATGGAAAATATTTATAAAATAAGGAATTGTGAGACTGGGACGCCGGTGGTCAAGGCATGGTCGTCCAGTCATGACCACGGTCCCGTGGTGTCTCTTCCTTAGTTTTATATATTTTGATGATTTTATGAAGGATTCATGAATTTTGAGAAATTTGATAAATTTAGAGAGTTTTTCATGAATTAAAGGAGTTTCCATGGGTTCATGGTCTTTGAAAAATATTAAACAATAAAATTCGGTCGTGTGGGACCACGGAGGCGTGACCGACCGGTCATGGACCAATCCCACGAATTTTAATAATTTTTAAATAATTTTTTGGGTATTTTTGATGATTTGAAGGAATTTTGAGAAAAATACCATGAAATCAAGGAAAAATAAGATAATTAATAATAAAATAAATAAAACATGGCGTGTGGGACCGGCTAGGGCATGGCCGGCCGGCCAAGGCCCGGTCCCACAAGTTTTCATAATTCATTTTATTTTATTATTATTTTTGATGATTTAAGGAATTTTTTGAGGAAAAATACCACGAAATCAAGGAGTTTTTTTCATGAAATTAGAGAAAAATAATAATAATAATAATAATAAGGAACTGTGAGGTGTGGGCCGGGTGAGACCAAGGCATGGCCGGTCAACCAATGGTCACGCCCCACACACTCTCCTAATTTTATATTATTTTGACGGACTCATGTAAATACCATGAATCCAAGAAATTTTCTCAAGAAGGAGTTTCGATCAAACGAGAGAATTTTATCAAATCATGAAAAAAATAAAATAAAAGTGTATTAAAATATAGGATTGGCGTGGAACTGACCACGACACGATGAATTGATCGTGTGTCAGTGTCCCAGCACCTTGGTCAAATATTTTAATTATTTATTATTTTTTCCCTATTTTGCATAGGTTCATCGTTTCGTTGTATTTTGAAATACTCGTTCGTGCGGTGACCGTCAGTGCATCATCGTTGAGTACACTTTCACCATTTAAATCGGGGCTTACTCAGAAGTAGCTCAGACGCCCGATCGTTAATTATTTATTACTAATTCAATGGAGAATAATCCATGAAGTGAGTAATAAAACGGATAGATGTTCACTGTTAATTCATAGGATCAGCTAAAGATTCGACTACGAACTCAAAACAATGGGATCGTTGCCATTCCATGGGATCGACGTTGATTCGACCATGGAATATGAGAAATGATATTGCCATTCCGTGGGATAGTCGTTGATTCGACCATGTAATAGGAGAAATGATATTTCCATTCCGTGGGATAGTCGTTGATTCGACCACGGAATCGGAGCAATGATATTTCCATTCCGTGGGATCGTCGTTGATTCGACCACGGAATCGGAGCAATGATAATGCCATTCCGTGGGATCGTCGTTGATTCGACCACGGAATCGGAGCAATGATAATGCCATTCCGTGGGATCGTCGTTGATTCGACCACGGAATCGGAGAAATGATATTGCCATTCCGTGGGATCGTCGTTGATTCGACCACGGAATCGGAGAAATGATATTGCCATTCCGTGGGATCGTCGTTGATTCGACCACGGAATCGGAGCAATGATATTGCCATTCCGTGGGATCGTCGTTGATTCGACCACGGAATCGGAGCAATGATATTGCCATTCCGTGGGATCGTCGTTGATTCGACCACGGAATCGGAGCAATGATATTGCCATTCCGTGGGATCGTCGTTGATTCGACCACGGAATCGGAGCAATGATATTGCCATTCCGTGGGATCGTCGTTGATTCGACCACGGAATCGGAGCAATGATATTGCCATTCCGTGGGATCGTCGTTGATTCGACCACGGAATCGGAGCAATCTTATTGCCATTCCACGGGATCGTCGTTGATTCGACCATGGAATCGGATCAATGATATTGCCATTCCGTGGGATCGTCGTTGATTCGACCACGGAATCGGAGCAATCTTATTGCCATTCCACGGGATCGTCGTTGATTCGACCATGGAATCGGAGCAATGAAGGGATAATTAACCTCATGGGTCTATGCCTAGAAGAATAAAGTGACTACGATAGGAGCATTAATTATCCTGACATGACTTGCCGTTAAGCCATATCCTTTATATAGTCAGGTTAAACTCGTTGTTTGTTCCTGAAGACGATATTGCCCCGTAGAGCCGTCCATCCCGTGATACTATATAGAAATGACTGAAAGTATTCAGTATTCATGAGATTATGCCATTGTCTAGACGTTGATTGCACATCTACATGTACTCTGAGATAAATCACTCTCCGTTGAGAATTCGATGAGAGACCCGTGTCTCAATACTCACATGCGATTTCTGAACCGGTGGTCCGTACAATCATGAGTTTACAATTTTAGCCCTTGTTGAAAATCCACCATCTACACTCCGATATGTCATTAAACTTGGATTCCTTCTTAGTTGGTACTAATAGCTGGGAAAATGGGGCTCTAGGCATAGAATCAGACCTCTTAGGAACCGAATTGGCATCATCAGAAACTTTATCAGTCTTCTTAGCTAGTGGTGGTCCTGAGGGAGGAACTACAGTATGTTCACTATCGGGCATGGTTACCTTATTATCTAAAACTCTACCACTCCTAAGGGTTCTAATAGAATTCAATTGATTCGGTGGTTTTACACCTACTTCAAGAAATCCTCCAGGGTTGGGTTATGTTTGACTCGAAAACTTACCTTTTTCTCTCAAAGACTCATTTATCATACCAACCTGGGTTTTTAACTCGGAAATAGTCTGAATATTTTCTTGTCATATCCTGTTACTAGATTGTAGACTCTGTTCTACTGATAACTGAAATTTTGTAGTCTGTTGAGTTAACAAGGCGAGAGAATCCTCTAAACTTAAAATTTTCTTATCTGAATGATTTGAAACTGAGCTGGCCCTGAAGGATTCTTAGTTTAGCCAAAACCCGTGGGAGCATTAGAATTACTAAATTGACCTTGACTCTGGCCCTTAGACCAAGAAAGGTTCAGATGGTTTCTCCAACAAGAATTATAGGTTTCTGAATATGGGTCAAATTTCTAACGGTTGTCGAATCTAGTGTTATTATAAAGAGCATTGGCTTTCTCTTCAATAGTATGGCCTTCGCAAGAAGGCTCCAGTCGACCACTAGTATGACCCAAGCTTCTAACCTTTTAGCTATCACAGCAATTTTGGCATCTGATTCATAGCCTCCTTCTACCCTATTAATGTTTCCTCTGCCTAGAAGAATTGTTTTTTGGGTTTCTCTACTATTTTCCCATCGTTGGGTCTTTTTGGGGATGTCATTCAAAAACTTCATCGCCGCATCACATTTTGGTTTTCAAACACACTTGTATACAGATATTCTACCGTGGTTGTTGTGGAACTAAACCATGATGTGGACATTGTGTTAAAAAATCATTGAACCTTTCCAAATACCTATACAAAGATTCTCCCTCTTGATGAGAAAACATGCAGATTTGCATCCTAATAGATGATATTTTGTGCCTAGGGAAAAACTTATTTAAAAAGACAGATATAAGTTGTTCATATGTTAATTGACTCGGAAGTCAAACTATATATCCACGACTTGACCTTATCTTTCAGGGAAAATGGGAATAACCTAAGCCTCAAAGCATCATCATCTAAGCCTCTAATTCTTAGGGTACTACAAATTTCCTCAAAATCCCTAACATGGAATGTGGGTTTTCATTTTCTTTCCCTAAAAATATTAGGAGCATCTGTATGGTCCCAGGTTTTAATCCATAATTTGATTATGTGTCATCTAGCTTGATATACGAGGGACGAGTAGTCCTAGTCGAATTCAACAAAGCTTTCAAAGTTTTCATTTCTGGCGCAATTGTAATATTAAGGGTTTTCTCCTCAGTAAAAGATGGACGTTCAAAACTGGACTCTCTGAAAACCGGACTTTCTAAATTAAGGTAATCTAGATTCTTAAAAACTACTAGGTTTCTCTCTAATAAATCGACCTAGAGCGTCTATTTTACGTTTAGGAATACAAAAGAAATTTCCCAAATTGGAAGTGTATTCTAAGCAATCACAAAACAAGGCTGACTCAACCAAATCAAACCTATTGATTTCTAGCAAAAAAAAAAGCATGATGGCTCCACTTAGATTGTTTCTAAACCAGCTTCTACTCTTCCAAGAGGCAACTAGGTACAATTTTAGCAAACCTCGTTGGATGATATGAATAAAGTAGGTCGAAGAGAAGCAGGAGAAGATCAGGGGAGATTTGATACCCCTACCTTTTTGGCAACGCTTCCCTGAGTTACAAGGCGTCTCTAATCGACTTACAGTAATATTCCTAAAATTTGAGTTAGGCTAACAAGATACCCAATACGGTCATTTTAAACGACTTTCATATAAGCTCGTTACCTTATTGGTCTCGTTCTAGTCAAAATTTTAAGGCTTAGGTTCGCGAAGGTTACCTGTTCCTAAGGCGGGATAGAAGAAAACGGTGATGAAATCCAAACATTTATCTTGTATGGTATGGCATTTCCCTTTACTAGAAAAATAAATGTCCGTATTCATTCCTCAACATATATGCATACGAAGGAAGACAGTAACCCACTGACAGGAGATTCGCGGGTGTTTAGAATCTTACCTCCCATTCCAGACAGGGACGAATCGGTTGTAGTCGACTCGGGCCACCGACTCCTACGTTAATGTACGAACCCGTAACTGTCGTCCTTCTCTGCAAACAATTTATATTTAATGGTACCCTTCCGTAGGGTTTAAAAAAAATGTCCCAATATCCAAAAAGTCCAAACAAAAAAAATACAAAAAAATAAATAAACCCTAATACATTTTTTTTCTAAAAAAATAAACAAATCCTAAAAAAATAACTAAAAATAAAAATGTTTTCTTTACTATTCTTTTCACTTTAATCTTTAGCTGCGAGTCTTTACGAAATCACCAAACTCCTTGGCTCAATTTTCTTTATGATCCAAAACCTGTAGACAAAAGATAAATATCCAAAAACGTAAAATTGAAAAAAATAATAAAAAACTAAAAAGAAAAATAAATCTAAAACCCTAAAAGCAAGTCTGCGTCGGCGGCGCCAAAAATTCATATGCTTGTAGATAGTGATAAAAACAGATTCGTTTCTCAAACTTATGAAGGATACCTTTAGACTTAAGTTCTAAAACTAAAATAAAAAACTCATTAAAAATTATAACAAAATCAGACAAAGATGATATCAATATTAAGAGAACACCGAGGATAAAATTCCACTATTTTCCAAGTTCAAAGTGATTCAATCCAATAATTATGATCATGCAATTCTTGCGTTTGATGTGATTCTAAAATATTGCAACACGTAGATTTTCAAAATAACAAGTGTTAATCAAAAGTATAGAACATCAAAATCCTAGGGCTAAGTATGCTCTATCAAAAGAGATCACAATTGCTTAACAAAAATGATTCAATCAATTTTTAATCAAGGCAAATAATCCTAAAAATAATTGCAATAATTAAATAAATATAAGAATATACCATTTTTTGTTGAAAAAATAGCTTCCTATGTCGCCTCGACAATGGGGTTTAGCTCCTCGTATTAATCACTTGCTCAAAATACATGTTTATCGCTAAAAGTTGATTAAAAAGAAGAAAAGGTATAAAGCATTGTGTTTGTAACAGATATAATTATTACAGAACCCACTGTTATAGATCCCTCTGTTACAGAGAAACCCTAATAAAAATAATTATTGGAAAAGTGTTACAAAATTGAAAGAAAATGTGGTTGTTTCTGGTCGTCGTCTTCTTCCTCTCGACTGCAATTCAGCTGTTCTCTCTACAAGTTATGAAATCGTCTTTGCAAGCCTTGGTTTTTCTATGCAACTACCCCAATACGTACGTGATCCTTCTCTGACTTTTACCCTCTCTATTGATACACCACAGGTCCCGTATATCTCAAGTAAAATTGCAAAAATATCTCTCTTTTTCTTTCTTGCCAAGCCACGAGATTTATTCCCTCTACGCGTCTGAATCTTCCAAACTTATCCAAGCTTCCCTTAATAATAATAAATACGAACATAAGAGGATTTTCTGTCCTTTAATCTAGTTGAGTTACCAAAAAAACTTCTTCCATGTTTTATAAATATCCGGCTATCCATCCCAATTCGTTTGATCCAAGCAATCGTACGTACCAACCCTGTTATGCTCTAGGAAGTCCATCCCACCAAAATTCCGAGATTGAATATCCTTAAATCTTCCCAAAAATTCGAACCCTAACTGCTTCTCGTCCGCAAAAGTTTCCCGCAAAACCAAGATTTGAACGAAGGTGAAGATGAGTGACCCCCCAACCAGAGTAGGAGTGCCGATAGAAGTTGTCTTGGGGATGCCCTGGAGGTGCCCCTTATCCAAAATGTGGGTGCCAATATCACTTCCTACAGGTGGCTTTAACACTTTTCCGAGCCGATTTTTCCAAAAATATTTATTAGCCAAAAATACCTACACACACATAAAACACCATAATAAGTACAAAAATGAGCTCTAACAATATATAGAATCGAGACAATTTAGACACAAAAATGTGTCTATCACACTCCCCATATAAAGATGTTTATAAATAAAATAAAACTAAAATCATGATATCTATAATAACCAACATAATAAATTATCTAAGTTACTAAATCGGATTATTGATGCGTTAAATTTTGGTTATCCTTTTGTTGATATCTTTTACTTTTTTGATGCCTGCAGTTTTTGTTAAAAATTGTGTATTTCATCATCGATGTTTATATATGTAGGAAATGCGTAGAAAATTGTTACAATAACATTTTTCTTGGGCTCCAAGTCAGCAGTTCTAAAATCTGGATCGTTCTCTTAGAGTTTCTAAACTTGGGGACATATAAACTCATCGATAGATTTTAAAACTTATATACTACAGTGATATCAGAAGAATAATTTATAAACAAAAGCAATATGTCTAAACCTAATGACCAAATTTTTGTTACTTATATATAGTTGCTGCAGACCTTAAGCAGAAATGGTAATCAAACTGAATTTTATGCATTAGATATTTGTAGCATGGAAAACCTTAATAACTAATAAAATGAAAGTAAAGAACACGAACTTATGAAACTTTCAAAGGCTAAATTACTGACTATATCACTTTCATGATGAGATAGAATTTAGATAAGTAAAATACTAAAATTTCAATAATCTATACAATGCTAAAATCTCAATGATTTGTTTTCATTTATCATGTGTAAATATCCCCAATTTAAGTTTATTTCTACCAACAACCTGTGGTTACCAAGTAAGAATTTTTTTATGAAAATATTTTTAAAGAAACTACTCCCACCATATAGTGTCATTTATGTCTCTGTCTGCTGTTTTCACCGTTCTATATGCTGCTTCAGTGTTTCCGTTTCCATCTTCACCTTTCACATCTTTATTGTTTTCACCTCTAGCTTTCACTACTTGATTGTCTATTTTTTTTATCTAAACAATTAAATGGAGCTTCAGTGAAAATTTAGGAAGACAAATGGATTCCTAATGCAGACATAATTCAGAAAATGCCAAACGCAAATGACCAGGCACCAACAAGTGTCCAAGAACTAATAACGGATCAGGATAAGTGGGATAAGGAAAAGCTAAATCACTTTTTTTACCCAGATGATAGGAAAAAAATACAAGCGCTAAGTCCAAGGAATCAAGAGCAAGATATCATTAGATGGAGGCACCATCACTCAGGAAAATTTTCGGCTAAAAATGTCTATAATTTCCTAGACAATCAGGGCCAGGACATTAATAATAACATAGAGTTCCCTTGGAATAGGATCTGGAGAATTCAAGCAATCCCAAGAAAAAGACTATTCATCTGGAAACTCTCTCAAAAAGATCTCCCAACCTCTGCGAGATTAGGTGCACATAATAAGGACATCGACCCGATTTTCCAGTTATGTAATAATCAAGTGCAGGAAATGGAATCCCATCTCTTTTGTGAGTGCCCGTTCGCAATAAATGTTTGGTCTGGTCTATCCTTAAATAATTTAATATATTTTGGTCTTCCTAACATGTTTTATACCTGGGTCAAATGGTGGATTACGGACCCTACTTTGAACCATATGCAGGTCAAAATCTCTACCACACTTTGGTTTATCTGGAAATAAAGATGCTCGGTGGTCTTTGAGAAAATAAATCCAGACCCAACCAATTTAATAGGGAAAATAAACAACTTCTTACAATCCTCCCAGTCAATTACCACCCAAAGTAATACCAATTTGCATCGGACAAATTCCTACAATTATTCTTGGTTTAATCTAAATTCGTACTGTATAATTTTCATCGACGCCTCTTTTAAGAAGGAGGATCTGTCGATGAGCTTTGCTTTCATTTTATACTGAACTGATAAAGAATCTTTCATGCACCTATCGGCGGGTTCGGAGTGGGAAACGTCAACTTTCCATGCAGAAGCAAAAGCATTATTCAGGATGTAAGGTGGATAAAAGAAAATATATTATCAAGTGTGTGTATAGTAACTGATTGCAAATGCTTGGCGGATAATTTAAATAAGGTAAGCACAGACTGTTCATGGTCAGCAGATAATACCTTGCAAGAAATAAGGACAATACTGGGCGATCTTCCACAAGCTCAAGTGAAATTTATCAAGAGAAAAAATAACTTAGCGGCAGACTTCATATCTAGAATCTCTTGTACTGTATTTGCTAGTTAATATATAATCTTTTCCATCAAAAAAAATCTAAACAATTAAATAAAGTCATATCTAGAATATAAAACAGAAGGGGTTTTGAGACTTGGACGGTCGAATAACATTTCCAGAGACAAAAGTTGCATCCGACCATGCCAGTATCTTCCCACCCATAGACATCCAACGAATATAAAGATTTGTAACCTCCTTCCATTATGAATATATGCATTCCTAACCTTCATAATTAATTCCTCGCCAATTAATTAAAAAAATTAATATTACAACAAAACAATAAAGTGAAAAATTAAATGTTACAATCATTTAAAAGAGTCCAAATTTGTGCACCCCCTTAAAACCGGGATGCACACTATGGTCCATTTTATTGGACGAATTTATCGGTGGAAAACCAGTTTTAGTACTACACTTTATCAAAAAAGTAAAACAAGTTTTCATATATTTATTTTCTTCATTTTTATCTTATTTTTAGAATAATTAATTCAGTTGAGTTCATCTTCTTCGTGTAGTTATTTAAAATTATTTTTTTTTTCTTTAATCGGATTCTTGTATATCGATGTTCTCATTCTCCAAACATAAAAAACATTACCAATGTGTAAGGAATTAGATGATGATGAAGAAGAAGAACAACAAAAACAACTAAAAGCTTAAGAAAATCAATCTAAGAACCAAAATTAAAGAAACCAGGAGGACGATGGGTATAGGTGATGGCCAAAATGTATACCCTGTTTCTTTTCATATTCTCTATTATAATTAGAGGAACAAAAATGGTTCTTTTCATATTCCCTGTATACACATCAAAGCTATAATTTAACAACTAAAAATTCACATTTTTTTCTTGTTTGTTTTGATTACTAACATTTCAAATAGTGGGGTTAAAAGATAATTTGTTGAATCAAATAAAATCCCAAGTTAAGAATCAAATTACTATTCAAAAACTAGGAATTTAAGTTCGTATAAATTCATAAAAGGGTAGATTTGATGGATAGCGTTTCCTTCTCTATTGGATTAAGATATAAAATACACAACGATCATGGATGAGATTATAAACAACACAAGATTCTATCAGAGTTAATTGATTAGAAAAACAAGTTTGAACTTTGAAGAATAAGAGAGTGGAGAGAGAATAAGAGAGAGAATTTTGCCTCAACTGTTGGAGTAAAAATAGGTTAAGGATGGTTTTTTATTTTTCAAAGCTGGTTTTCCACCGTCAAATTCGTCCAATAGAGAGGGATGGAATGTGCACCCCGGTTTTTAGGGGGTGCACAAATTTGGACTCCATTTAAAACTCATATTTTTACACTCATATTTTATATTATTCAAAAAGAGATAATAAAAATGACTGATATTAACCGAAAACAACCAACCTTGGTCAACCTGTGTAACGTTTGAGAATTATTGCAAGAAAATCATGAAATTAGATTAATTTTTCTCATGTCGTGCCGTTATGGCACGTGTTATTTCTAGTGACTATCAAGACAGATTCAACTGCACAACCATAACAAGCAATATTGATTAGTTTGATTAGATAAACTTATATGAAGGAGATGGCGTAAAATATTTTTTACCAACCAACTGTAATAATAACGAGAATATTTAAGGCTAGAGGATTGAACGTAGAAACGTATCAAAGGCCTTGTGTTGTTATCGTCGGAGAAATAAAGATAACTACCAATGCCGATGCGCCTGTCTGTAATTAAGCAAAAGTAAAACTAAGAAAAACAAAAACCAAAAAAAAAACATACATTGGTAGAATTGATTACTAAGTTTGCATTGTACAAACAAGAAAGCATCCGAATTTTCGACGTCAAGTATCATGCTTCATAGTTTGATGTTGGCACATTGCAAAGATGATATACTGCATGCTTGATAAGAAACACATTATTGTTGCAATAGTGTAAATACCATTAAATGTTTCTACCACATTTTACCCGACGGATCCTTCCAGGCAAGCAAGGATGAAAAACTAAGGGCTTGAGAAAATCTTCTTTTAGGGAAACTTGTTATCTACTGAGACCATATCTCTGCAAATATTCTGTTGATGAACGATTTATGGATCCCATCAGAGGTCCTTCATATAGGGACACGAAGAGGGAAGTTCTTTTGTAGAATAATATTCTAGCAATTTTCCATTTAGTGTAGCTTATTCAGGGCAACGGTTTCCATCCTGTAAAAAAATAATATTTGTGATTCAAATAACTATGAAATAACAAATCTTATTATTCATGTTCATCCATTCTAACATATTTGAAAATTTTCAAAAATATAATTTAAAAAATATTGGTGGACATGATTGCATCTTGTGCGGTATCACATACGATAAACGCGTTAACAATACACCTAAAATACACTTAGACTCGTTTTAACGCACATTATTTGGAAGAAAAAAAAGTTTTCAAGATTTTTTTTTTCTTTTTCTTGTTACACAGTTGGGAAGTCAAGTCATAATAGAGGGGGGAGTTTATTAAAAGTTATGAATAAAATATTCATATCTCAAATATAGAGTATTATAAACATAGTTTTTCATTAAACAAAGTAAGACATAACATAGTCAAACAACGAGGGGTATATGATTGTACATAAAAATCAAAAGGAGTATGCCTTTAGACTCCACCTTGTCCAAATCTATTACATACTTAGCTTTAATTATTATTATTAGTTATATATAGCAAAGAATCACAAAAGGAGCATGCTTTTAGACACCACTTTGGCCATATAAATAATATATATGATAAAACACAAAGATCACGAATAATATATATGATACAAAAAGATGTATCTTATAATATCTCCTAAAAAATAGTTAAAACCATATTATAAAACTTATATATATACACCTTGCTTATACTAATATGCAACGAGTCTTCAAAACTTAAACATATCTTGCTTAGACTGCATAATCAACATAATATGTCACCGTAAGAAAATTTATCTTTTAATAGGTCAAGATAGAGGTTTATATTTCTAAAATTTAAAGGTTTTAATTATTGATTGTATGTCCGTTCTTGTGTTTTTCAACTTTCTTTGCTCATTTTCATCACACTTCTTCAAATTCTCTCGGCCCTAAGTACTTGGATACTTGGAGTACTTCACCTTTGGCTCTTTTATAACCGTTGAAAAAGCAGGGGGTCTAACAACCACACCCAATATTTCGATTAGCAATCTGTATGGACTAACTCCAATATACCTCTAAGAGAATCAACTAGTCAGTCAGATTCAATCTTAATAAAAGTACATCAAAGAGTTATATCTCTCTTTCTCGATTCAATACTTACTCAAGCAAATAAAAATCTGCGAGTCTAATTGAATACAAGAGAAACTACTTGAATGTACCAAAGACCAATGTTCAAGGATCAATCAATTTCAATCAACATCCAAAGGTTGGATTTCCCAATTGATCGACACAATGCACAACCTGTGATATTTTAATTATATAACAAAATATAATGCGGAAAAGAAATAACACAGACACCAAAAGTTTTGTTAACGAGGAAATCGCAAATGCATAAAAACCCCGGACCTAGTCCAAATTGAACACAAATTTTATTAAGCCGCTACAGACACTAGCCTACTACAAACTAACTTGGGTCTGGACTTTAGTTGAACCCCAATCAATCTCACACTGATCCAAGGTAAAGTTGCGCTCCTTACGTCTCTAATACTAGAAGAATACTACATACTTGATTCCCTTAGATGATCTCGCACACAACTAAGAGTTGCTACGACCCAAAGTCGAAGACTTTAATAAACAAATATGTATCACACAGAAAAGTATACGGTAATAGATAAATCTGTCTCCCACAGAAATACCTGCGAGTTTTTGTTCCGTCTTTTAATAAACCAATGTGAACGGGAACTAATTGATAACCCGGACTTATATTCCTGAAGAACAGTCTAGTATTATCAATCACCTCACAATAATCTTAATCGACTAGCGAAAGAAGATATTGCGGAATCACAAACGATGAGATGAAGATCTTTGTGACTACTTTTATATCTTGCCTATTGGAGAAATCAATCTCAAGCCAATCTTATGATTGTACTCAAATACGATAGAAATTGCAAGATCAGATCATGCAACTATAGAGAAAATAGTTGGGTCTGGCTTTACAATCCCAATGAAGTCTTTAAGTCGTTAACCTACAGGATCTCGAGAAGAAACCTAAGGTTAAAGGAGAATCGACTCTAGCTAATACAACTAGTATCACACATGAGGTGTGGGTATTAGGTTTCCCAGTTTCTAGAGTTCTCCTTTATATATACTTTCAAATCAGGGTTTGCAATCTTGGTTACCTTGGTAACAAAGCATTCAATATTCATCGTTAGATGAAAACCTGATTAGATTCAAGCTAATATCTTTCAACCGTTAGATCGAACTTAGATTGTTACACACAAATAAAATGCACGTTTATTTAGGTTTGTGTAACTGTACCCAAACATGTACATTTAGTTGGTTCAACAATAGTTAACCAAATGGTTAGCCATATGAGCACTTCCATATCAACCGTATTCTTCTTTACCACAACTAGTTCAAATGACTCAAATGAACTAGTTAGAGAGTTGTTCAATTTCTTAGATCTTATAAAAGTATACAAGACACAATCGAACCAAAAATGATTTGATTCACTCGAATCAATTCATGAACTTTATAGCCACGTTTTGAAAATATGCATTCCTTAGTTTATATAAGTTTAAGTTCACGAATAACCGTTTTTAGAAACTAACCCACTTAAGTACGCAGACTTAAGTACGCAGACTTAAGTACCCGAAATGAGTTTGTTTTTATCTCACAAACTCCAGCAGAAATTCACGGAATGTGAACCTCCGATTGTACACGTACTGGTACGCGGACTTTACTTCCGGTTTTCTTGATCAACAAGGTATGCATACTTTGGTTCAAGGAATAAGGACTTACACATGTACAATGTTTATATCCTTTCAAGGTTATATTCTAAACTCTCATTTCAATCATTGAAATATTCTTAGAGGACATTATATGATTGTTATTCACAAACCATTTTTCATCAAAGACATTTTCAAGTAAGCGAAACTTAATATGACTTTTTTCATTAGTAAAGATGAACTTGGCCAAATCGAAAGCTTACCAACATATATTTCGAGAAATAGATACGCGAGATAAACTCAGCTCGAAACAACAAATGTGTATAATCAAAGTTTATATAGCAATACGACTTTTGTCTCAAGATATAAGATAGAATAGATAGACTTTTGAGTGATAAATAAGTTCACGTCTCCACATACCTTTTAGTCGATGAAGTTCCACCAGTTCCTTGAGTAGTTCTTCGTCTTGTATGATGATCGCCATGGAGTTCTTGAGCTCATCTACACTTTTTATCCTAGTCCGAGACTTAGCTATAAGTAGACTAGAAATCAAAACTTATAGTTTTGATCTCTAATATTGACAAACATGCTTGAGATGACAACGTATGCGAGTTCGACCGAGCGGTGATCTAACATCTCCCCCTTTGTCAATTTTAGTGACAAAACTATCAATACATATGGAATACAAAATAAATAAACAAAGTTTGTAGCTTATCTTCCACATGTCTGATCTCCTTGGTTCTTCAACATTACTCGAAATCTTTGTCACTTCCAAGTACTCCAATGATTCCAAAGGTGGTAAGTTTAGCATCATCGTTGTTGAAAATCTGTAGCTATAACAATGACAAAATAAGAGTTCTCAATCATTGTTACACAATGTCATAGTATTATTACACAGCATCAAAGTTCAATTGTATCACAACTTCGACAACAATACTATGGTGATATGTATCACTCCCCCTTAGTCAATACTCCGTCTCACATGGAAACCACTTCCCCTTACATAATGATACTAAAACCATATGTATTTTTAGTGTGAACTACACATTAATTCTCTCTCTTTTTGTCAATAAAATTGGCAAAGGTACGAAAACTAGTGGGATCCTAATGAAATTTCCATAGAGACATTTCATGACCAAAAGAAAGCACATATCAACTTTTTAGATGCCATCATATAGCCGAAGCTAAATGCATCCATCAAGGAGTTTATAAAGATACAAGATAACCCCTATAATATTCCACAGCCGCACTCCCCACAAATTGGCAACTAAGCATAAGTTTAGTTAAGAACTCTCCCCTATAAAATGTCATTCCCGAAAGAACCACAAGAGCGACCTTACTTTCACAAGAAAATAAGGATTTCTTTGGACATAACATATCACATACGAATATGAATTTGAATCCAATATAATTAAATTAACCACAAGAAAATTCATGACTAATTCAACTAAAATATACAACCAAATTAACCACAAAAAATGATCAATTTAATTGGCCATGCTCAACATAAGAGAACTTATGGAGCCGCACAGTATATATACATAAAAATATGGATTATGGAAGATCAATACTTCAGAATAGACAAGGATTCATTCTATTTTCCATCACTATTTGCACAATGACATATAATAGACATAATCCTCGTAAACAAAAGTTTTATCCTTTCTTTTATCAAAATATGATATAAAAGGCTTTAACTTTTGTAATGTCAAAATTTCATTCATTCTTTTATTAATACATGCATATCGACATATGAAAGACTTAACTTTTGACAAAGTATGGGACAATCATAGTTCACGGACGCAAACACACATATCCCATAACATATTGCAATATATAAAACCATAAAGATTAATACTGCAAAAATCATCTTCCAAACAATTTTAGAATTTAAACAAATAAACTTAAAACAATGAAGATGAAAACTTTGGACATAGCTATGTGTAATCATAAGAAGATTTACTAGACAAAATAACTCTTAGAGAACATGATTTAACAAAACATTAACTGCGGCCGGCAAGTAGAGATTGAATAAGGACTTGCTCATTAATTGCTTTCTTCAGTTCATTTTTAAGAAAATCAAGATTCCTTGTTGCAATTCCGAGTTGTTCACATACGACCTCAAAATCTCGAAGAAGATTTCTGACCAGTTGTGATGACATCTGAACTGGTAGTTTATTTTCATGATCAACAGCATGATAACAAGTTATGAAAACTAGGTTCTCGTGAAACTCGATAGGATTTCCCTCCTCAACATTGTCTTGCTTGTTGCATCTATCCATTGTGTACACAGAACTCAGGTGAACCTTTTAACATTACGAAACAAACTAATCATGAAACACATATATAAGAGATTCTTAGGAAAGCAAAGGGATACTCGTATGCATTCTGTGTGGTTGAGGTGTTCGTGCACTTATGGTTACAACCTTGGTACAATACCAAAGGAATAATGGAGCCATAAGAATCATCCTAAACAAGGGAAGACCTTCTTAGTTCAAGGGAACATAAGGAAATTGTTGAAAAACAAGGCAATCAATAAGAAATTATTCTCAAGAGTGATCAGGGAAAAAAACATCACGTAAAGTACTGGAGCAAGGCTCAACAATTTACTGATCAATGTTTCATAAAGACATATGACAACAACTACTTTCTCAAGATATACAGGTTTCTTGAGAATTATAAGCATCCTTCCATATTTCAAGAAGAATGCTATATTGAGTAGTTATGTTGTATTTTGATGAGATTTTTTATCCTCAAGAATATTGACTTCTTCTCTCTCTCCTTATTGAAGATTATCATCAAAAACACTAGAATTAGTAGCAGGAGATTTAACCAGAGGGGAACAAGGAATACCTGAGATCGTTGCTTTCCTTGCCTTTTTGATGCTCCGTTTGAGTCTGTTTATGCTGCATTTGAGCTCTGAGACTTGATTATTGATATGAATGGAATCTGGAGCAAACACCTCGGGTTCACTGTTTTCTTTAGAAGAAGAAAATGAATTTGGATTTTCTTTCTTTCTCCTATGTCTTTTTATCTTTTTAGAGTAATCAGTTGTACATCTGTTATTCTTTCTTCTACAACTATTGGCATTTTTTGTCTCAAAATCATGATCTAGAAATGACTTGTTATAGCATTTCTCTTGATTGCAGACACTGCTTTTACTCCATCAATATGAGAGATAGGTTTAATTACTTTTTTAGACATCCATATAAGAATGTTGTGAAGTTTCTCATTCCTCAGTCAAAAACGACATCTTCATTCAAGATGTCCTTTATTTCCGCAATAATAGCAGTTAAAGGATTTGTTCTTTACTATTCTCATGCGAGTTAATTTTGAAGGAGTACAATTCTTTTTCCTAAGACTGTCGGCTGCTTGAAAAGTTTTTTTCACATGAAGAGTTATTATTAGCATGAACAAAATTACTCTTACCAGTACTTGAAGCGTCTATTCCCTTATAGCCCAGACCACATGTATCACGATGTACTTTACATGCTCCAAGCATAGAGGATAATTTTATAGAGCTAGAATTAAATATTTTTAGATTTTCTTCCAGTGAATTTACTTTATTAAGAGCAGCAATGAGATCAGTCTCCAATGACTCTTTTGTGGTGAGGAGATTGAGTTCTCTGTCATTAAAACATTTTTGTTGAGAGTCATATCTTGCTTCAGATTATGCAAGTATTTCTTTCAACACAAATAGATTTTGAAGAAGTTTGTCACACTCGGACCTTTTTGAGCGTCATTCTTCGTCTCGATCTTTAAAAGTAGATTGTAACAGTTTGTATCCATAATCATAACCTTTAAAGAGTTTTCTCATTTTTCTGTTTTGTTGACAGAGAGGTGCCACATATTTTCTCAAACAAGTTGTTGACTTCTTTTCTTTCAGGTCATGGTCAAACAACTTGATATATTGAGAAACTTCCTCATCAATACTTTGTCCTTCTTCTGAATCACTATCATCTGAAAGATCATGTAAATGTTCATCAAGAGATTTTTCCCAGTTAAATGCAGACTCAGTCAAAGGATCAGAAATAGAGTTTTTTTTGGAAGCTTCGGGACTTTGAAACTTAAACTAGTGACTCTGAGCTGATGTTGCATAATCTAAGATATTCTTCTCGTCCATAGAGTCAGATTGCTACAAACACAGATGATGGGTGCCAAATATTGCATATTCATACACCTTTTCATTGGCACTTAACTCATCTTTCGCGCTTCAAGGTCATATATTATCCCAAATTCTGCATTCTTACCATCTTCAAGAATAAATATTTGTATTAATTAATTTTGTGTTTTTAAGTACTAAATAAAGCTTGGAAGAATTGAGAAGACAAAAGAGAAGAAAGTTGGAAGCGTTTCAACCCTCTCGCGCATCAGTGGCAACCTGTTTACAAATTCATGGGATTAAACAACCCATGATCCAAAACCCAAGACCCAAATCCATTTCCACCTCACCCCCATTGGATTCTTTCCAAAACATCCACCTCACCCCCATTGGATTATTTCCAAAACATCCACCTCACCCCCATTGTATTCCATTCTATCCATCAATTAAGAAAACATGTTTTGTTTAATTGTTGAGTGGTTGCTACAGTGAAATTCGGATCCCAAGTGTGGGAGAATTTTTGTGTATAAATAGAGAGGGTTGTTGTGTTGAAAACTCATCCAAGAATAGCTTGTTCATGTTAGTTTATCAAATTTCAATTTTGTTGTAATGTTCTTCATGTTCTAATTTCATTTACTAGGGTTTAGATGAAGCCCTAATCTCATTGGTATGTATTCATATCTTGTATCTTGTTCTTGAAAGTTTAGAATTGTTTAAATATATAATTTAATCCAAGTTTTTCAACATCTTGCTCTCACAATGTATGCCATGTATCCATTGTAGTTAGAATATCTCTATGTTGATTATGCTACAACTCATGCTTAACCAAATATTGATCTTTAGATTAGTTGTGCTTAATTAGACAATTAATGCTTTGTAGAAATACTTTAGTTGTGATTAAATTATACATTGGAGAAACACCTTAGTTATACGGTAGACTTGAATCTACTATAAGGACAAGAATAATATTACAAGTTGAATGCATATCATAGGTTATTGGTGGATTTGAATACCCTAGTATCCATATTATCATTGTTTACATATCTTGTTATTTGCATCTTTTACTTTTATTATTTCAGTCACTTGAAAATCATATCGTCGTATCGACAAAATCAAACCCCTTTTGGTTACTCTCTGAATCAGGATTTAGAATCAACTTCTACACTCTCCAAGTCTCTGTGGTTCGACCTGTGCTTGCCCTGTGTTACTTGTCGACACTGTGCACTTGAAGTTTATACATAGAAGTAGGTATCTTTACGAGCCTACCAACAGACTGATAAGATTTTTAAATGTGTTTGCCTGCTCTGATACCAATTCAAAAAGCGGGGGTCTAACAACCATACCCAATATTTTGATTACCAATCTGTATGGACTAACTTCAATATACTTTTAAGAGAATCAACTAGTCAGTCAGACTCAATCTTAATAAAAGTATATCAAATAGTTATTGTAGAAGGTAAAAAACTGTTCGCTGGTTTTTTAGGAAAGTGCAGAGTCGAGCGTGTCGTCGGGACTCCTCGAACCGGGCAAACTGCTTAACCCCGCATAGATGCACTGCAAAGGGAGTGCTTAGATTCGAGAGATCTGTAAGACTCCGGCCTAAACCAAAACAATGGCTGTTCTAGAGTCAATTCGGCCACAAAGAGGGAAATGGGGTGATCTGTAAGAGGGAAGCTGAGAATTGTGTGGGATCGATGGTGATCAAGGATTGTAGGTGTGTTGAAGGTTTCTTCAATAATTGGTGAACTATTGAGTTCGAATAAGTTCTGATGGATTGATGAATTCTTGAGAGTAGTTACTCGAGAAATTATGTAGATTGAAAACGTTGTCTGTTAATGATCGTTCGTTTTTTGTTGTCCTCAATCATGGATTCAGAGACTTATTTACATTGTAGAGTTATGAACACCTTGATCCCTGTAAGTGTGACGGTTTCATGAGTGGAAGAGTGGTTCGGTTAACGATCGTGGTAAACTCAGTTCCATGTCGTGTGGAGACTTGACGGATCGTGCACGCACTACTTTGTTAACTTCTTTAACCGTTGACACAACTTACACACATTTGTCGTCGTGGATGATTCCACGTGCTGTAGGCCTCCAGACCAAAACCCTAGTTGTTATCCCCCAATTTGACGTGATTGATGTCTCACGAATTGTGGAGCCTTCATGACAGACGTGTATTTAGTGTATCAGTTGTTGACTGATTAGGCAATGAGCCTGGGTTTTGCTGAATCGAGCATCTTTGGAAAATGCTCAGCAATTCGTGAATGTCAAATATTGTAAATTCAACGAGTTATTGAATATTGATGAGTTACTGAATATATATGGATTATTCGAGAAACTGAGCAAGTATTGCTCGATTCGACGAAATACTGATAAGTTACTGAATATTGATAGTTAGGTCAATATTCGAGCAACTGAGCAAGTATTGCTCAATTCGACGAATTACTGATGAATTGATAATTTGACGTGTAATTGATCAAGTATTGCTCTATTCGACAAGTTACTGATGAATTAATGAATATTGATAGTTAGGTCAATATTCGAGTAACTGGGCAAAGTTTCTCAATTCGACGAAATATTTATTGGTGATGTGACCTAATAAAATATATAAAAATATTGGTAAATTACCAGATACTATATGATTAATCCCCGTGGATCAATATATAAATTTATTTGGTGTTTGAACTTGCTCAGAATAATGATTTGTTGAGCGTTTGTTCGAAAACCCTAATTTTGATGAGTTGCTTATTTTTCGACGAATTGCTGAAAATAGGTCATGAGAAAAGGAGGGACTGACCTCATGGGACCATGGAAGTCCATGTGATACCAAATTTCCCGAGTGAGCGTGTACCAGGGTTCTCAGTTGGAGAGTTGGTGAAGGAATGATGATTAAGTGCCGGTTTCATCATTTATTGAATTACTGCTGGGTTCAACATTAAGCAAAACCTAAGTATGAGAGATAAGATACCGACCAAGAGAGCATGGGACCGGATATTGGTGATCACGTGACCAGTTGTTGGTCGTTTGAGCAATCCCCATGTTGGTTGGAGAGAGTTTGGGCCCAATACGAGAAATTCAGCAAATTAGGTCAGAATTATGAAAGCATGTAGGACCGGCTTTGTGAAAGCCCTAGGAATAACCCTGGTCGGTTATTATGGCATGTGCGTGTTTCCATGGTGTCCGTGTCTCCATACCAAGAGTTTCAGTATTTTCTGATGTGCATTCGAGCAACATTGTGAATTCTCAGAAGAGTTTCGTCTTCACTGAAATTCTTGATTTTGTTGGAATGAGCATGTATGCTCAATTGACCAATATTTTTGTAAATATTAAAATAAGAATATTTTAACATCTAAATTTTCTGTGAGAGGCTAGCCGGTTACGTGACCACGTTGGTCTTGAATTTTCATGATTTGAGCAAAATTTGAGAAGTTATGAAGAAATCATGATTTTTGCTCAAACCAAGGAGTTTCATGAATTCGAGGAAAATAATAATTATAAAAGACTGGGGATTGCAGGGTGTGGGACCGGACATGGCTAGGGAATGGCCGGCCGGCTATGTTGCCCGGTCTCACACTTTTCCCTCTTTTATAATATTATTTCATGGATCCGTGATGTTATGAAGAATCCGTGAGTTTTGTTGAAATGAAGGAGTTTCATGGGTTCAGGGAATAATAATGATTATAAAATCTAGGGATTGTAAGGTATGGGACCGGCCACGGCTAGGGAATGGCCGGACGGCCGTGTTGCCTGGTCCCGCACACCTTTTCCTATTTTATAATAATATTATTATTATTTCATGAATTCGTGAAGTTATGGAGAATCCATGAATTTTGTTGAAACTGAGGAGTTTCATGAAATTGGGAATGACTATTATAATAAGCTAAGGATTGTAAGGTGTGGGACCGGCCAAGGCTTGGGCATGGCCGGCCGGTCCCACACACCTTTCCTTATATTATAATATTTTTTCATGTATCCATGAAATTTATGGAGAATTCATGAGTTTTGCAAAAACAAGGAAAGTTGCTAAATTGAAGGAGTTTTCATGAGTTCATGAAAAATAACAAAAATTGGAAAAATAATGGGAGAGGTAAGGAACCGGCCATGGCTAAGGCATGGCCGGCCGGTGGTCCCGGCCCATGGATGCCTCATATTATTTTATTATTATTTGTTTTCTCCTGTTTTGTGTAGGATTCCTCATCTGTTCTTATTTTTGAATGCTCGTTCGTGCATCCGGGTCCTCGGTCGTGCATCATTGTCGAATACACTTGCACCATTTTTCGTGGGGATTACTTAGGGATGGTCTAGATGCCCGGTGGTTGAATATTTATTGCTAATTCATGAAATTTAGTGTAGAATAATTCATGAACTTAATAATAAAATAAGTGGTTATTTATTATCAATTCATAGGATCAGCTGTGGATTCCACCATGAACTCTGAATAATAAAACAGGCATTATCATTCCATGGGATCGTGGATTCGACCATAGAATCGGAGTAATAAAATTATCTATTACCATTTCATGATATTAGCAGTGAATTCGATCATGAAATCGGAGTAATGAGATAATATAAAATGTTATTGCCATTCCATGAGATCAAGTCGTAGATTCGATCATAGAATCAGAGCAATTGTTATTGCCATTCCATGGGATCAGGTCGTGGATTCGACCATAGAATCGGAGCAATTGTTATTGCCATTCCATGGGATACGGCCGTGGATTCGACCATGGAATAGGAGCAATAATAGATTATCCTGGGAATTTGGTGGTGAATGTCACGGCATAATTAATCTATGTGCATAGTCAGGAGACGGCTAGTCCTGGAGGCGTTCTCGAATCTTACGAGAATGCCCGGGTCTATACACGGTTACTCTACATAGTCAGGATCAGTGAGTATCATTGTCCTGAAGGCGTTGTTTCTCTCAATCTTACGGAGAACCGCCAAATCGTTCTTCTATGCAAAGTAATAGGTTTGCTCTCATGTAGTCAGGGAACAATGAGTATCACCGACGTCCTGAAGGCGTTAATCCCCTCACAACAAACAATTATGCAGGATGACCGCCCAATTTTATTATTCTACATAGAGTGCATGATGAAATGCCAGGGATCGAACGCTCATCTAGTAGAGTCCTTTCGAAAGACACTTTCATCATGGATTCGTAAAATATGAATCGACACCTGCCTGAAGCCGTATCAGAAGCATGCAGTCTCATGATTTTAAGGATTTGACCCTTGTTGAAAATCCACCATCAACATTAAGTCCCTGCTTAGTGAGGAACAGTCATGTTCCACAGTAAGCATTAGATGGTGATTTTCAGTCGACGAGTTCGTGGTTGAACTCAATCTACAAAGGTAGTTTCAGAATCCTCGATTTGCTCCAATGATGTTATGTATGAGCAAATATTCGGGTGGGGACCCTGATAGTGTGATAGAATGCTATTTTGTGGTCATGGAGAGGAGAAATGCTGCTTATTTGGTCGGTTGGAAGCTCAGTTTCGGTCGATTTAGGATTTTCGGGCCCAAGCCCAAAAAAGGAAACCCGTGTTTTGTTAGGTTTTGGAAATAAAATTAATATAAAAGGGTGAAGCCCTAATTTTTTTTTTCTTTAAGCTGACCGACCACTTCTCCCTTCTCCTCCTTCACGCTTACAGGAAGCAAGAAGCTGCTGGAATTTCCGCCGTCCGACAACCGTCAGTTAACCGCCGGCAAAATTCCGGCGACTGCGCCGACCAGGTAAAAAAAAAAAAAAAACTTTGTGTTTTTTGATTCATGAGTTGTTCAAAAAACAAAAGGTCCCATAGTTGCATGCATGCGTAGGATTTATGAAGAATTTATTTTTAGAAAACGTATGCATACCCGTTTTTCGTTAGTTTAGGAAACGAACAAAAATCTCTAACATGGAAGAGATGCATAAAATTTTGCATGGATATGGCATAGTTGCAGTAGTAAAAGTTTTGTTTATTAGGTTTCATGAAAACCCAAGTTTGTTTTCAAAACATGAAATTTACAAATACTTTTAAGAACATAGGATTGTTTGTAACAAAAGTAGTAAATAATAATTCTTAGGGTTAAAAGAAATTTTTTGAAAAGACCTGGAGTTCATAATAAAGTTTATTTGTAAACTTTAAAATTTTGTTTGGAACATGTGGATTTTTTACAAAAATAGAAAAGACCTTGGTTTCGTAAACGAATGCTCGATTGAGCGAAAATAAGCTTTATATATATATATATATATATACGTGAGTTATTAAACTCGCGTAAAAAAAAATATTTTATTTACGTGACTTGTTCACGTTGCATTATTTTTTTTTTTGAAAATAAACATAAATCATGTTTTGGTTTTATGAAAAATTGTTGATGGCAAACAATATTTCTACGAGTTGATGGATTCGTAGTATGTGTGCGTTTGGTGATTTTATAGTGTATCTACACGTAAAAATCAGCGAGTATTCACATGGAAGGTTGTTTGAATTATTCATAGTTTCATAAAAAGCCAACGTTGACTTTTAAATAATAATAAGTTTTTGCTCGGGTTTGCAGATTTGAAAGAACGAACAAAGTCTTGAGGTTTTACGTTTTTATCACTAAGTTCGTGAAATCGTAAATAGGTAAGAATTAAGGATTACCATTTTAGCAGACGCTGATTGTAAGAATCATAGTTATTTGATTGCTTCAAATCCATAGTATTGATGAAACTCATGTGGAATATTGCAGCGACCTGGCGGAGATGACTCGACTCCATAATAATGCTGAAAGTGACGTTTCCAGAGACACTTCTGGAGATGTTTCCACGGATGCATCTTTTAGAGATGATGATTGGTCCAGGGATGGTGATTCTGTAACTTCTCAGTGGAAAGAGGAAATCCCCAAACCCAAGAACATTCCAAGCATCGAAGACAGATTCTTCGAATACTTGTATAGGCTTGTAAAACGTCCTTTAGGCTCCTCATTTCAATTTCTCATAAATCTCAGGACTACTACTCAGAATAAGTTGGTGTCTCCTTCAGCAATAACTCGGTTTTGTTTGGAAGGAAAGCATTATTCGGCTTCTCATGTGGAACTCAAACTTTCTCGGAAGCCACTGACGAATTTTTCTGGATGGGCAAGGCATATGCTAGGCCATAGCCATGTGAGGGATTTGCTGTATAGTGCGCAGGTGATGAGAGCCATTCAAGCTGCCGATGATTTGATCATTAATCATGATATACCAGGTATCGTGGCTTTGCTTGCTCATTGGTGTATTCCTACTCACACCTTCATATGCAAATGGGGAGAGTTCACAATTACCTTAGAAGATGTAGTTGCTTTGTTGCATCTTCCAGTCATTGGAAACTTCCCTGGAGAACTCTCGACGGAGGAGAAGCTGAAATCTGGTACTTTGAAAACTAAAATGCACGAGTTCAATGAGTCTCCCAAATTTTTCTATGCTCAGTGGTTGAGATACTGGTGGCCAAGAGATAGAATTCCTGAAGAACCTGTGGATGGTACCTTATCCATTGCCTCTTTCATGTGCTTGTGTCTTTCCAGATATGTTCTTGAGGACAACGAACATTTGTTGAAGCCGTTGGTGATACCCTTTGCTATTAGGATGGCTAAAGGTGAGAAATTTACAATTGGAAGCCTGTTTTAGGTTCATTGTTTGCCAACCTGGACTCTTTGGTCATTGACTGCAGTGTTTCTAACGGTTTCATGAAAATTGAGACATATGCTAATACCATGTTCCTCCAAGCTTTGATGTGGGGGCATCTTGAGAGTTATGCTCCGATTCCACTAGTGTTTTGCAAGGTCCTAATGTCGACACTCGCCATGCTTTCCTCGAGAAAGACAATACCAGGATCATAAGATGGTCTACAAAGAAGCCGCAATACAAGATATGCATTACTGACATTCTGGATATCGAATCCGAGTTTAATTTTCTCCCTTGGGTGTCGGTCCCTGATTTCTTCTCACAACTGACCACCTTCAATACTATTGAACAAAATATCACATTGAAGATTGGAGCTGATTTGAGTGATGGAGAGAGATCTTTCATATTAAGTTGCACTCCCGACCACCTAGTATCAGTGATGCATGGAGAATTCAGAGTAAAATAATATAATATTGACAGGGCAGCTCAGCAAATGGGCGTTGATCAATGTATCTCGGGTCACTGAATGAACAAACAATCAATTGAGTATATGAAGGCTAATCTGGACTGTACTCACGTAGATGGGAATGAGTATCTATCCCCGTGCTCTGATCGTGCTAGTTTCGTGACTCCAAGTTACATCGACTTCTGGCGTCAGCAACTTGAGCGTATGTATTCTTTCATGAAGGATTTTAAGTCCCCAGCTCAGGAGTTTCCTTCCCTTGACTCTATTAATGCTCGACCAAGAATAAAATACCTTTTTCGTGGTGACAAGATAAAAACGTCTCCAGAATCGCAGGTAAGCTTCTTTTCTGCACAGTCGGTGAAAGTAAGCTAGATGTATTTTAATCATCCATTGATTTGGTGTAGGATGGCCATGCTATGAGGCCTCGAATCTGTGTAGACTTCTCATACCTTCAAGAAAGTCCCCAGGGTGGAGAAGGAAGAAGTAAAATGTCTCATAGAATGATACCGAATAAAGTGCAATCCCTTGCCGCTTCTTTGGTGGGTTGTTAGAATCCTTCTTATCATTGCGGCTTTCTTGTCCATATAATCAGGATCTTAGAAAAGTATTAATAATTTGTTTCAGAATTTTGCTCCATCGGTTATTGACGGTCTTCATCTTTCCTCTATACAAACGATTCAGGAATCCAGCATCGTGGAGAGGTTGATGTAAGTATCCTTTCGTATAAGTGATTTCGGGATTACCTTGCATGAAATAATGATGATTATTGTTTATAACTTCAGGAGGAAATTTTCGTGGAGATTCAAGACAGTCATGCTATTCATTCGTCTTCGAATGGTAATGAGAAAGAGAATCCTCCAGAATCGCGACTGAATGAAGATAATAGTACTCCCAGTGTTGATGCCGACCCTATTGGATCCTCAAATGAGTTGGTGACTCCCTAATTAAGTATCCACTTTGTATTATCTTCATAGAAGCGTAATTTTTCTGATTTGTTGGTGAATTAATGTGGATACCAACGAATATATGAGAAATTTTGCCGAAATACGTCATCAGGAAAATTCAGACCTCGGTTTTTTAGTAGAAATGTTGTATAATCTTCATTTGACATCAGATTTTCGCAATCTACCCATGAATCCTTATACCCAGGAAATTTCCAAGTTTCAATAAAGAAGATTTTTAAGTTTTAATCACTTTTAGGGGCCGAAATTAATGAAACAGTGAACTTCTAGGAGACTTTCTGAAAATTTTCAGTCAGTATGAGGTCCAATGTTTTGGCCATAACTCCCTGCTCTTTCATCCAATTGTCATGAAATTTTGATATGTTGTAGATGACATCTATACGAAGAGAATGGTATATGAATCAACATTATATTCCTCACAAATTGCTCTCAGTTCATCGTTATATTCAGAGTAGTATATATTTTTTTGACGGACTTATTGAAAAAACGTGTCTTATAACTTTTATGATACTTTCTCATGTCTTGGACGCATAGTGAAGAACTTAGATAATGTGAGTTAACTTACATGCTAGAATTTATGATTGTGTTGACTTCCCACGCTTGGATCATTCTAATCCCGTATAATCTTCTTATTAGGTGCCAAATGCCGAAGTTGGGAATAATAAGACCAATAATGATGATTCGAGCAATCCAAGCGTTGTCGATAATGAGACAAACATCCCTGCACTTCAAGGCCATCAGATGGTTGCTGTTGATATTGTTGAGGTGGTTGAAACACCAATGTTGGTTGCTCCAGAAATAGGGGAAGCCGGGGCGAGAGTCGAAGATACCTTATCAGAAGAAGCCACGCCTATGGTTACTGAGGTTGTTCATGAAGTTGAGAATCGTATAATAGTGCATGAATACTCTACTGCAGGGATAGTTTGTGAACCTTCCTTTGGTGCTTCTCTCTTGTACCATGTGTTTGTTGGTGGATGCAGCGTTCATACTGGGTATGCCAATATGTATGAGAAGTTGTGGAAGATGTATGGCCATATCATCGTTACAAGAGATCCTGCGTAGCTACTTCTTTACAATGCAATTAGGAAACATATTGCGTGTCATAGATGATATTCGTACCAGGCCCAAAAGTACTGTCACTCGAGATATACTCTTTGATTGGGAGTACAACTTGGAGAATTATGAGAGGCTTGGATTTAATCTGAAGTGGCTTCGTTAGAAGATCGATGCCATCAAGGATGCAATAGTGAATGATGTGCCCTTTACCAGTGCTGATTTGGTAGAGAAGATGGCCAAGATTGCTGAATTGATTGAAGAGATGGAGTTGGAGAAAGCGGCCTTTCAAGTCTTAGAGAATGAAGAGAAACAAA
This sequence comes from Papaver bracteatum, assembly GCA_023529315.1. NCBI lineage: Eukaryota > Viridiplantae > Streptophyta > Magnoliopsida > Ranunculales > Papaveraceae > Papaver > Papaver bracteatum. The sequence goes on from JAJJWX010003493.1 coordinate 29,544, forward strand.
AGTCTTACATTGCTGGCTTCCTTTAATTTTCTTTCCATGGTCTCTTGAACATTGAACTTCTGAGAGATGTGAGGTTTTATTTTTGACTTTGAATTCTGATAGGTTTTGAGTTTTGGGCGATTGAGGATTTTCTTTCGGAGTTTTGGTTTTGATAGAGATTTTTCTTAAATAAAAGAATTTTGATAATTTGCTAAATTCAAATATTGAATGCAAGTATTGCAAACGTTTTGGAGGTATTGAAATTACAAATAAAAGAAAATCCTAAAATGCAAACATAAGATGTTTCGAACTTTTGTCTTAGACATAGAGCATCCAACGTCGAATGCTTCATGCGTCAAAAAGCTTGATCCAATTCTCATGAATCACTGGCACATTTGTCTTGCCCTTCATGTCAGCCAATTTGTAATATCCTCCATCTACTGACTTAGAAATCATAAAAGGTCCTTCCCAGTTAGATCCCTTTGAAGAATGCAAGTTATGCACAGTTGCTTTAAGAACCAAATCTCCTTCACAGAACCTGTTAGGCTTGGTAGGTCGTGCTCTGAATATCTTCTGTTTGTTAGGAATTCTTCTCATAGCGGGATACTCTGTTGGAGTTTTCTAATTCACTTGGTGAAGTATTGTTGAGGTGAGACTAACCACTCGTATCGTTTGGTAACATCTGAGTCATGAGTAAGATCAAGTTCCCTGACCAGAGTTGCATATTTGAAAGTTGGTAATATATATGCATGAGTGGGAATGAGACTTGCCTGAGTGCGGAACCTTTTGACAAATTCACGTGCGCTTTCTTCAGACTTTTGTGTGAGTTCCATCAAGGTTTCGACTTTTCCTAAATATTCAAACGGTGGAGAATCCTGCTTCTCTTCTGAACTGGAGCTTTCTTCCGAGTCGGAGCTTACTTCGACAGAGAAATGTGCAATCGAAGAAGATTTGTAGTGACCTTTCCATCATGAATCTATGCTCGTCCAAGAACCATATCATATCCTGGATCTTCTCTAATTATGAAAAACTTGGTCTCAGTCCAGGTTGAGTCAGTTTTCACCTTGAGAATGATGTAACCATAAGAATCTCTGGAGATTCCTTCGTGGTCTCTGACCGATACAAGAAAGTGAATCTCTTTTTGTCGAGTGATGACCGCATCCCTGAGAGTCTTTAGAGGGATGATGTTAACAGCAGTGCCAATATCGACCAATGCTCGTTTGAACTGATTACCTTTGAGATGGAATATAGTGAGAAGTCCCCAGTCATACATCTCTTTGTCCTTTACTGGAGGTTCATGGCGGATCTCCTGAATGTCTAATCGTTTCCTAGATACAATGTGGTTTAACGCAACAAACATATTGGTTCTTTGAGCTTTTGATAAGTATAGTAACTCACAGACATGCTCAATCAGGGATTAAACTATTTCCTTGACCGACTGTTTAGAGAGTGTGAATGTTCTGATTGGGAGAGGATTTTTGTGCACTCCTTCGGTCCTCAGTTCCCTCGAGTCAGTTTTTTTCTTTAAATATACATTTCAGTATTCTGCAATCACTTGTTGGGTGACTGACATACCTATAGAAATGGTAATAACGTGCATTTTCCATATGTTCTTCAGTTGGTTCCTTTTTGACATGAGGTAATTTGATCGCACCGTCCTGGACCCAGGCCTCCAATAGTTCGATCACTTCTTCAATAGGGAAGGGGAAATCAGGTGCGTCTTGCTCATCTTGAGTAGGCGATTGTGTATTCCTGATTTTCCCATCTTTCCTTGGCACTTTTGAGGGGTCGGACGCTGGAGAAGCATTCTTACGTGGATGTGTTTCAGCTTTCCTTTTGCTCCCTTCAACAACATTCATGGAAGCTTCAACATTATACTGATTGTTGACTAGACGTCTGTTGGTGCCGCTTTGGGTATTAGGTTCCTCGACTTTGATAGTTTTGGTTCTTTCTAACAAAGATGGAGCAGTGGTTGCTGATCGTTTGGCCGCTTCATGAAGTTCTGAAAAGGTCTGGAACCGAAGGTTTTCCAGTAAGGCTTTGTAGACTGGGATCATCCCATTGATGCACAAGTCCACCAGTTGTTGTTCAATGATGTTTGGATCGTGACAATCCAGAGCCTCGAGTCTGAACTTTTTTACGTAGTCGTTCGGATGTTCATTATTATTCTGAGACATTCTTCCTAAATCATAAATAGTAATATGCACCGAGACGAATAATTATTTTCTTTAGAAAGCATTAACCATTTCTCCCCAATTAGCGATACTCCTTGGTGCAATATTATTGTACCAAGTATATGCTCGGCCGGTCAGAGACTTTGAGAACTCTTTCATACGGACAACATGGTTACTTTCATGTTCTCCAAGTGCCTCCATAAATCGAGAGACGTGTTCTCGAGCGTTCCTTGTTCCACTGTACATCGTGAATGTTGGAGATGTGTAGCCTTTTGGGATTGAGATCCTTTGTATAACATAGGAATAGGGAGGTTGATGGCTATGGAAAGATGGTGCGTTGCCTTTTCCTCGATCCTCCATAAAATGTTCCAAGTCTTCACGAGTGATGAAACTGGTGGGTTGAGGTTCTGCAGCTTTGCGGGCTTCATCATCATTAGGTACTGGAATAATTTAAGGATCCGTAGTTGGAGAAGTCTCTTTATCTTTTCCTTTTTCTTGAGATTTGTCCGACATCTTGTCCGTAAGAGTCTTGAGGTGATTGTACAGTTCTTTCTGTGTCGCAACCATATCAGTCTGATTTTTGGCAAGAACTTCCCGGAACTTCATGAGATCGGAAATAGTAGGCGGATTTTCTCTGAGTTCCTCGGGATGTCGACCAAAGAGAGGATGATTTTCGACATTAGTGTGAGGAGGAGTAGTGTCTCCACCATTGTTGGAAGCAGGAATACCTTATGGAATTTCCTCGTTGTTGCTGGTACTAGTGATGTTTGCATTAGTATTTGTAACTGATCCTGACCTAAGACCAACCATTTTCTAAAAATGTGGGATTGCAACCGAGAGATTAACCTCCCACTGTGGTCGCCAATCTGTAGATGGTAAAAAATGGTTCGCTGGTTTTTTAGGAAAGTGAAGAGTCGAGCATGTCATCGGGACTCCTCGAATCGGGTAAACTGCTTAACCCCACACAGATGCACTGCAAAGGGAGTGCTTAGATTCGAGAGATCAATCTGTAGGACTCCGGCCTAAACCAAAACAATGGCGGTTCCAGAGTCAATTCGGCCCCAAAGAGGGAGATGGGTTGATCTGTAGGAAGGAAGCTGAGAATTGTGTGGGTTCGATGATGATCAAGGATTGTGGGTGTGTTGAAGGTTTCTGCAATAATTGGTGAACTATTGAATTCGAATAAGTTCTGATGGATTGATGAATTCTTGAGAGTAGTGTAGATGGGGGAAAACGATTTGCTGGTTTTTACGGAATTGAGGAGACGACCGTACGGAGGGACTCCTTGAACCGAGCAAAATGTTCAACCTCACACAGATGCACTGCAAGAAGGGAGTGCTTTGAGTTCGAGATATCAATCTGTAGTACCCCGGCCTAAACCAAGACAATGGTTGTTCTAGAGTAAATTCGGTCACAAGAGAGGATGGGTCGATCTGTAGGAGGGAAGCTGAGAAATATGTGGAATCAATGGTAATCCAAGATTATAGGTGTGTTGTGAATTCTGAATATGATAAGTTCTGAATGATTGAAATTGCTCAGTTGAGAGTAATTGCTCAATTGATGAGTTGTTGATCTCGTGCCGCCTGTGAGACGTGAGATCGTTATTGTTCTTGTCGTTATTTTTCTTGTTATTATTTCAATCATGATTTAGAGACTTATTTATGTTGCTGGAATTGTAGACACCGTGATCCCATGAAGTGTGACAGTTTATGGAATCAAAGAGTGAGGAAGTGGAAATCGTGTTTGAAACCAGTTGCTCATCGTGCGGTGACTTGGTTGATTTTCCATCCACTACTTTGTTAACTCCTTCAACTGTTTGCACGACTTGCTCACATTCCATCGTGTGTTTGAACACACATGCCGTAGACCGCCAGACCAAAACCCTAGTTGATATCCCCCCAAGTGACACGATTGACGTCTCGTGGTTAGTTTAGTCAGTTGCTGACTTCATGATTTCATGGGACAATGAGTCCATGTATTTACTGAGCAGAACATGATTTTGTAAAATGTTCTGAAAATCGTGAATTGAACGTGGGCATGATTCTCACGTTGATAGTTGAGGCGAGCAAGTATTGCTCTGATTTGTTGAATATTGATAGTTGAACCAATATTCCTTGATTTGAGCAAGTATTGCTCATCTGATGAATTATTGGTAGCGTGACCAAAATAAAATATTAATTAAAATACTGGTAGTTGAACCGAGTATAATTAATAAGAATACTAATTATGAGATCGTCATATTTTTTTTAGTGTTTTATGATACTTGGACTCAAAAACCCTAATTTGATCAATTGATGGTTTATTTGAAAATTAACCATGGAATGAAGGAGGGATGGATTCATGGGATCGTGGGTCGATCATGTAGCTCCTGTATGCTCGTGTGAGCAAATGCCAAGGCCTCTTGAAGAGTTAGTGATTTGTTGATGAAAGAATGATCAAATGCTGGTTTAATCATTTATTCGAAAAATGCTCGTCTGAGCCTTAGGTAATAAAACCTAATTAATTATGAAGAGATGAGCGACCGACCAAAGGGTCATGAAACTGGCCCTGGGTGGTCACGTGATCAAATGATGATCGTTTCATGAAGTTCCAAATTGTTTAGAAGAGTTTTGAACCTAATACGTGCAATTGCGCAAATTAGGTCAAACCGTGAAAATACACGGGACCGGCTCATTGCGAGCCAAGGAGACAACCCTGGTCGGTCAAGGTAACGTGCTCACGTGATCAAAGTGTTCGTATCTCAGTTCTGAGAATTTTGATATTTTCTAGCGTGCAGTTGAGCATCCATTTGAGAAAATATGAAGAAATCAAGGTTTTTTTATGAAACCGTCAAAACTTTCATGAGATAAAGGAAAATAATATAAAAAAATGAAGGAATCATGAAGTTTGGGGCCGGTCATGGCCAAGGAGCCCGTCCCACAATTTTTTCCGGTTTTTTTATAATATTTTTTCAAGATTTTAAGGAAATATGATAAAACCAAAGAGTTTGTTGAAATCAAAGAGTTTCCATGAGATGAAGGAAACAAAAATATTAATAATAATAAAATAAGGGAGTGTGGGGCTGGCTTGAGCATGGTTGGACGGATAGGGCCCGGTCCCGTGAGTTTTCCCTTATTTTATGTGTTATTTCATGATTTGAAGGGATTTTCATAATTTTGAAAGACTTTTCATAATTTGAAGGAAATATCATGAAGTCAAGGAATTTCATAAAATCAAGGAAACATAAAATAATAATAATAAAATAAGGCATTTGTGGGACCGGCTAGGGCATGACCGGCCAGCTTGGGCCCGATCCCACAAGTTTCCTTAATGTTATGTATTTTGTGTATTTTCCATAATTTGAAAGAATTTCATAATTTGAAGGAAATATCATGAAATCAAGGAATTTCATGGGATTAAGGAAACATGAAAAATATAGTAATGATAAAATAAAAAGTGTGGGGCCAGCTAGGGCATGACCGGCCAGCTATGGCCCGGTCCCACGGGTTTCTTAATTTTATATTATTTTTCATGGGATCAAATAAATATCATGAGATTAAGGAGTTTTCATGAAATTAGGGAAATAATAATAAAATAATGAGGAACCATGAGGTGTGGGGACGGTTGGATCAAGACATGGCCGGTTGGCCAATGATCACGGCTCTACCATATTTTCCCTAATTTTATATTATTTCCTTGGTGTGAAGGAAACACCATGAAACTGGGGAGTTTCCTCAAAACGAAGGATATTTGTTCCAGTGAAAGGATTTTCATGAACTCAAGGAAAATAAAAAAAAATATGATAAAAATATGAAACTGGCGTGGAATTGACCACGTCACGTCCGTCCAGTCAGTGGGACCATGCTCTCAGCGCCTTGGTCAATTTTTAATAATTTATTATTTTCCTTTCTATTTTGCATAGGTTCATCGTCTCGTCGTATTTTGAAATACTTGTTTGTACGGTGATTGTTAGTGCATCGTCGTTGAATACACTTGCACCATTTAAATCGAGGCTTACTCGGAGGTAGCTCAGACGCCCGTGTGTTGAATATTTATTATTAACCCATGGAATTCTGCTGGGAAGAACCATGGATTGAAGTAACGAAATATTATAAAAGTTTTTGAATATTTTCAGAAATTCATTGGATGAATCCAAGAATTTAAGAATAATTAATTGATGGCTCTATACTAGCAGATCAAGCTGTCTAGGAGCATTAATTATTCTGAAATGAGCTTGTTGGAGCTTCATATCCTTTATATAGTCAGGGAAAAATGTTGTTTGTATCCTGAAGACGTTATCGCTCTATACTAGCAGAGCAAGCTGTCTAGGAGCCGTCAATCTCGTGATTATATATAGAAATAATTACTGAAGTGTTCAGTATTTATGAGATATGCCGTTGTCCAGCCAAGAGACTACATATCTACATGTACTCTGAGAGACAGTATTCTCAGTCAGAGGTTCGATGAAAGACCCGTGTCTCAATACTCACATCTGATTGTTGGATCATAAGTTCGTATTATTATGGGTTTACGATTTTAGCCTTTGTCGAAAATACACCATCTACATTAAGTCCCCTGCTTAGTGAGGAAAGCCGTGTTCCTCAGTTAGCATTGAATGGTGATTTTCCGGTTATAAACAATATAAGTAATTGAACTTAGTTATAAGTTAAGACGTTACCGGATTTCGATAGTACGAGCATACCATGAATTGAATGAAGATATCAGTGGCATGATAGATTGTTGTTTGGTGAACTTAAATTGGTGTTGAACCGCTGCTTTGGATGACGGGACCTTGGTCGTTTAGGATTCGCGGGCCGGGCCCAATAAGGAAATCCTTAGAAAATTAGGTTTTGGAAATAAAACTTGATATAAAAGGAATTTTTCCTTTTTTTTCCAACGACCAGAGCTTCATCACGTCTTTATCATCTTCACGACAGGGAGGAGGAAGAATCTCGTCGGAGTACCAGCGCCACCGACCGTCGCCGCCACCGTCCGACCAGTTTCCGGTCGGCGCCGACCAGGTAAGTGCGATTTTTTTTTTTATGATGTTTACTGATGTTCATGAGTTCTATGAGTTGTTCATATCTTGATCATGATAAATTTATACACATGTGCATATATGAGTGTGGGTTTCGTCGAAAATCTTCGTTTTTGAAAACGTATGTTCGTTTGATCATTAGTTTTGAAAACTAATAATAATCCCTGATTTAGGAGAGATTTTTCTTCATATATGAATATTTAGGTCCAGTGATAAAACTATGTTTTATGAGCTTTCATGCGAACCAAAGTTTTATCATGAAAAGGCGAATTTTCACGAAACCGAAATAAACCCTCGTTTTAAAGAATAATAATGATACGAAGAAAAAGTTCTTTTTTTTTATACATGAACTTGTGTCCAGTGATAAAATTTTGTTTATGAGCTTTCACATGAATCAAAACTTTATCTTATAATGTGTGACTTTCCACAAAACTGGAATAAACCTTCGTTTCAAAGAGTATGACGATACGAATGAAAAGATTATTTTTTTTTAATAAAACCATGGTCTATTTATTGATTATTTTTTTTTGATGAAACCATGGAGTGTCCACAAATTTTATTTTCGTGAGCCTTGCTCACGTAGAAATATTTTTTATTTACGTGATTAGATTTTTCTTTATGCAAATATATATTATTTTCTTTAAAATCAAAACTTGAGTTTTGTGTAATATTACTCAGAAGTAAAAAATTATTTATGATGAAATAATGTTTTAGTTTTCGTAATTCCATGGTGAATGTTCACACAGTAGAAATATTCATGATTTTATGAAAAATATGAGTTTTTGAATGTCTTTTGTAGGTTCGAAGAGACGAGCGATTTTGGAGTGTTAACTCAAGCATTACTATCACTACTGCTAGTGGAAGCGTAAAACGTAAGAGTTAGGAGTTACCATGTTTTCCGATGGATCTATTTGCATGTTGGTAATCTTTTGTGCTTCTAATTTCAGAAAATATCCGACAACAGAGATTACGATTACTGGTATTCCTCTTCTTCCTCTAGCTCTTCTGATGAGGATTCCAAAGCTCCTGTAGAAAAATCGAAATCTAGGGCTACTCAAAATGAGGGAGCGAAGCCTAGTATACCCTTGAATGAACGAAGGGTTACTTTTGTTGAACTTAGCAAAAGAAAAGCCGAGGATGATGAAAAACAGGCTCGTCAGCGTGAAAAGGATCGAATCCGGCACAAAACACATAGGGATGAAGAGAGACGTCAATTTTTGGACGAAAAGCCTTCTGACTCTGATGTTGATGCTTCTGAAGAAGAGGATACATGGGAGGTGCCAGAGCGCAAGATTAAGCCTGATCGATATGAACGAGAGTTTTAGAAGACCATGAAGCAGATTAAAGACGAAATTGAAGCGGAAGATGACTCGGACTCAGATGATGATCCAGAAGCTTATCTGAACTCCATTGCTGCTGATTCTGACGAATAGGAAGACAGTGATGACAATTTTGATGACTCAGATAATGAGAAGGATAGTGATGACGAGTCCGACGAGTAGCTTTAATTCCATCTTCTTTTCTTTTTAAAATATTTGAATGTTCTTTAGGCTTCGTAGTAGACATTTCTTCGATGATTTGAATGACTTTTGCTTCAAATTTAAGGTTTTCTTCTGAATAAACACTTTATTAATGGTGATTCCTTATGATCGAATGAAATGAACCAATGTTCACACATCAAAATCCATCATAATCTTTTTCGATGATTTTCGTCTTATGATAAGTAGCATAACACGGTTAAGAGACATATGACACGTGCAAAGCCGCATGGCTTTCTTTCAACTATGTCGATGTTAGTCCCCAGTGCGTCATTTTCCTCTGCGTCTTCAGTATCGATGATGAGTGCCAAATATTGCATATTCATACACCTTTTCATTGGCACTTAACTCATCTTTCGCGCTTCAAAGTCATATATTATCCCAAATTTGGCATTTTTACCATTTTCAAGAATAAATATTTGTATTAATTAATTTTGTGTTTTTAAGTACTAAATAAAGCTTGGAAGAATTGAGAAGACAAAAGAGAAGAAAGTTGGAAGCGTTGCAACCCATTTCGCAAGCATCGCTGGCAACTTGTTTACAAATTCATGGGATTAAACAACCCATGATCCAAAACCCATGATCCAAAACCCAAGACCCAAATCCATTTCCACCTCACCCCTATTGGATTCTTTCCAAAACATCCACCTCACCCCCATTGGATTCTTTCCAAAACATCCACCTCACCCCTATTGGATTCTATCCAAGACATCCACCTCACCCCCATTCTCTCACTCAATCACTCCCAATTTGTTTCCCACAACCAAATATATTCCATCAATTAAGAAAACATGTTTTGTTGAGTGGATGAGTGCCAAAATTCGGATCCAAGTGCTTGAGGGAATTTTGTGTATAAATAGAGAGGGTTGTTGTGTTGAAAAACCATCCAAGAATAGCTTGTTCATGTTAGTTTATCAAATTTAAGTTTTGTTGTAATGTTCTTCATGTTCTAGTTTCATTTACTAGGGTTTAGATGAAGCCCTAATCTCATTGGTATGTATTCATATCTTGTATCTTGTTCTTGAAAGTTTAGAATTGTTTAAAGATATAATTTAATCCAAGTTTGTCAACATCTTGCTCTCACAATGTATGCCATGTATCCATTGTAGTTAGAATATCTCTATGTTGATTATGCTACAACTCATGCTTAACCAAATATTGATCTTTAGATTAGTTGTGCTTAATTAGACAATTAATGCTTTGGAGAAATACTTTAGTTGTGATTAAATTATCCATTGGAGAAACACCTTAGTTATACGGTAGACTTGAATCTACTATAAGGACAAGAATAATATTACAAGTTGAATGCATATCATAGGTTATTGGTGGATTTGAATACCCTAGTATCCATATTATCATTGTTTACATATCTTGTTATTTGCATCTTTTACTTTTATTATTTCAGTCACTTGAAAATCATATCGTCGTATCGACAAAAACAAACCCCTTTTGGTTACTCTCTGAATCAGGATTTAGAATCAACTTCTACACTCTCCAAGTCTCTCGTGGTTCGACTCCGTGCTTGCCCTGTGTTGCTTGTCGACACTGTGCACTTGCGTTTATACAATAGTAGGTATCTTTCCGAGCCTACCAAGTTTTTGGCGCCGTTGCCGGGGACTCGGTAGTGGTGTAGTTCATTTTTCATCTCCTGTCACTATTCATTTTTCATCTCCTGGAACTGTTCACATATCACTGTAGCACCGCAACTATTCACAGTCAATTTTACATTTTAAAAAAAAAAAAAAAAAAAAAAAACTTCGAAACCCTAACTACCTCTTTTGAGCTCAACAGGTGCCTGAGTAGCTGTTGTAAAGGCGAAGGAAAGGAAGCGAAAGAAAGCGGGAGAAGTTTTTATTTTAATAAAAAAAAAAAAGAGAGTTTATTTTATTTATCTATTTTTAGTTTGTATTAGGATTCCTTTACTCTTGTAATTTTATTTTTCTTTTGCACTTTATTTTGGACTTTGGACTTGGACTTGGACATTCTATTTTTATTTTTTATTTTTAAACCCTACGGAAGGGTATTATTAAATATCAACTGTTTGCAGAGAAGGACGGTGATTACAATATCACCTCGGCCCCTCGGGTTCGTTCATGACATAGGAGTCGTGGCCCGAGTCGACAACAACGGTTCATCCCCCGTCTGGAACGGGAGGTAAGTTTGTCGAAACACTCGCGAATCCCTTGTTAGCGAGTTACTGTATTCCTTCGTTTGCATATATGTTGAGGAATTGAATACGACTGCTTTATTTTCCTAGTAAAGGGCAAGGACTGGCCATACAAGATAAGGGTTCGGATTTCATCACCGTTCTCTTCTTGCCCGCCTTAGGAAAACAATACCTAACGTGAACCTAAGCATTAAAATTTGAAATAAAACGAGACCTATAAGGTAACGAGCTTAGTAGGAGAGTCGTTCGAAAAATATTGGTTACTCTCTAAGCATACTTCGAAGTTCATGACGGTTTCTGTAAATTGAATGCGTGACTGCGCCGCCTTGGAATGCGGTGAGGCCTTGGGTATCAAAGCTCCTGCAGCTTCCCTCACCTCTATTCAATTTACTTAAACTCGGATTGATTCCAGAGGAGTTTGCTCAGATTGTAACGAATTCCATTTCGAAGGATTAGAAGCTGGTCTAGAAAACAATCTAAGTGGAACCATCATGCTTTTTGTTTGCTAGAAATCAGTAGGTTTTCTGTGGTAGAGTCACCTTGTTTGCGATTGCATAGAACTTCCCTTCCGTTTATGATTTTTCTTCTTTTATTTTGTTTTTCTAATGTATGCCCGAGGTAATTAGAGAACGGGCTTGGAAAAAAAAAAAAAAAAAAAAAAAAAAAAAAAACAATAAAAAAAAAAAATATTGGTATGTTTTCAGTGTGTACATCCCAATCTCTCGCAACAAGCCTAGTGCTAGTTAGAGATCATGTCGGGATTCAGTGCAGGTGGGGATGGAAACAAATCCATCAGAGAGCTTGCTTACGGGCATGCTTCACATTATGAAACTCCAACATACCATGATGTCAATAGTTATAGGGATTTTTATGGACATTTTCACAGTCCTGAGCATCAATACATGGACCCTAATAACTATTCAAACATGTATCATCCACCACAGGGTGAAAATGAACATCTTGACAGTGCCCAACCCTCACAGTCATCATTTTTGGATCAGTTAGAAGCTAAAATCACATCTTTAGAAATGCAATCTGAAATCTATGCTTGTACCTTATGTGGAGGCTTAGGCCATCTTGCTGAGAATTGCTATATTTTGCATGATTTTAGGCAATCTAGAGAATATCATGAAAATCCAAAATATGAAATGCCAACAGATTACAAAGCTGATAGTCATTGGGACCATAATCAACCTTTCGAAGGTTGCGATCAGTATTTTATAGACCCTAATGACCATGCACACATGTATCATCCACCACAGTGGGAATTTGAACAATTTTGTACTTCTCAATATGTGGAGGAAAATCTCAGAAGCTTCGAACAAAATAATGCTAGGAGTGTATTGCATGATAAACCATATAGCATTGATTATGAATTTCCTACTGTTGAAGACTCTCCTTCCATTGAACAACTTAATGCATTTTTAAAAATGAATTTGATTCATTTACAAAATGTAGGAAAGGAGGAATTTCAGGATGAAATATTTGTTTGTCCTAATGAAATAAAATGTGAAAATAGTATGCCTAGTCTTACTTGTGTAGATGATATTGCATATGAACCTGTTTTAAATGAAGGGACTAGAAATACTATGATTTTAAATAAGGAAATGCATTTCTGTGATGATGATGATGATGTTATGTTAGAAGAATATGTTTTTACTGAAAATATTGTCGAACCTTTGAGTTCAGAGACATTAGGCTTCTCTGCCTCGACCTTAATGAATGATGTTTCTTCTAGTGTTACATATACATGTGATGCTGATACTGATCTTGAGCCTGTGCAATTGTCCCGTGAACAAGAGCATGACACATTTCTTGTGTATGACTTAGAAAATATTGAATCTCCTGTCGACACCAATGATACTATACATGAAAATAACTTTGATGTGTCTGATTCTCTGTCTAAGTCACAGTGTGAAGTTTCTTGTGATATTCCTATGCATGAAACTGAAGTTCTAGGGGATGATTGTGAACTGGGGCTTATTGATTTGTTTTATGAGCATGAGCATGATGTTGTACTTGTGTCTGACATAGGTAATGTTGAATCTCCTGTCAACACTAATGATCTTATGCATAAAAACATAATTGACGTTTCTGATTCTCTGCCTGGGTCACATTGTGATGTCTCTTTGGATTTGTCTATGCATGAGAATAAAACTTTGGATGAGCATGATACTTATTTGGGTCTTGATGGATTGTTCTATGAATGTGAGCATGCTGCGACACTGGCAAATGATTTAGGAGTTATAGATGTGCCTACCTCCTTGCCCATGTCACAAACTGGTAATCTTGCACCCAACCTAGATTTGGTTTGTAAAGTTATTGTTAAACCTACTTTTCTAAGAGTACCTAATCTAGGATTGGAACTATGTGCCTCTCAAGTCCTCTTGGACTATTTTGCAGTTAAATATAATACCTTTGATGAGCCACAATTAGAGTTCACTCATGTCTCTCCATCCATCCCTGACAAAATCCACTTTGAACTAGATCTTGTGCATGGTGCACCCCTGAAATTGTTAGATTTTGTACCCAAAAATATATCTATTGAAAAATCTAGGTTTGGGGGTAACTCATTCACATATGCAGTCTCACTTGCATTGCTGTCCTGTTATAATTGTGTAAGGCTGTTGATGTTTCCGCACTACGTCTTTTGGGTTGATCCTCAACTTTTTAGATTGTTGGTACATGGTGAGTCATCATTGTATAATCTAGTAGGTAAAATTTTGAATCTTGTTGATATATTTGTGTGCTAACCAAAAAAAATTTCTTGCGCTCATATTATTTGCTTTCAAAGCATTCATTCAATTATGGTTAGCACCACCCTTTCTGCATCGGGTAATCTCTTTCCTTTAAATCTTCTCTACCTTGTTCTCTTGATATGTGTTATTATCATCTTTTGAAACATTGAGGACAATGTTAGATTTAGGTTTGGGGGTGTGTTTTGCATATAGAGTTTTTAGTCTTTTATTAAAAAAATCAAATTAGTCTTTTATTAAAAAAAAATCAAAAAAAAATAAAATAAAAAAAAATAAAATTTTTTCGATGACCAGTTGTGTAGCGGGTCTTTTGTAGGATTTTTTTTTTTTAGTCTTTTGCATTTTATTTGTTGTTGTTTTTAGGATGACCAGCTGTGGAGCGGGTCTTTTGTATGTTTTTTTTTTCCTTTGTAGTCTTTTGCATTTTTTTTATGACCAGCTGTGTAGCGGGTCTTTTGTAGGATCCTTTGTAGTCTTTTGCATTTTTTTTCTTCTTTTCTATGACCAGCTGTGTAGCGGGTCTTTTATAGGATTTTTTTTTGTAGTGTTTTGCATATAGATTTTTTTAGTCTTTTATTAAAAAATAAATAAATAAATAAATCAAAAATCAAAAATCAAATTTTTTGTATGATGACCAGCTGTGTAGCGGGTCTTGTGTTTGGTATCTGATGATCAGCTGTGTAGCGGGTCACTAAAAAAAAAATGATGATCAGCTGTGTAGCGGGTCACTAAAAAAATATGATGATCAGCTGTGTAGCGGGTCTTAAAAAAAATGGTTACAAATTATCAAGGTTCTACGAAATTCCGAAGTTCATCATCTACAGTTGAAGACCGAAGACAAAGGCATTTCTATGGATGCTCTGATATTGGAGAAGGGTTTGTGGGTACTTCTTTGGTAGGCCCTCACGAGACTACAACTCGTCCACTAGGGACACCTAGGGGTTTAAAGGCTTAGTGCATACGCTAAATGCATTCGAGAGACCAGCGACAGTGGTATAGTTAGGATTTCTGGATTTCTGTTTCACTTGAGGACAAGTAAAATTCAGGTTTGGGGGTATTTGATGAGTGCCAAATATTGCATATTCATACACCTTTTCATTGGCACTTAACTCATCTTTCGCGCTTCAAAGTCATATATTATCCCAAATTTGGCATTTTTACCATTTTCAAGAATAAATATTTGTATTAATTAATTTTGTGTTTTTAAGTACTAAATAAAGCTTGGAAGAATTGAGAAGACAAAAGAGAAGAAAGTTGGAAGCGTTGCAACCCGCTCGCGCATCAGTGGCAACTTGTTTACAAATTCATGGGATTAAACAAACCAATGATCCAAAACCCATGATCCAAAACCCAAGACCCAAATCCATTTCCACCTCACCCCCATTGGATTCTTTCCAAAACATCCACCTCACCCCCATTGGATTCTTTCCAAAACATCCACCTCACCCCTATTGGATTCTTTCCAAAACATCCACCTCACCCCCATTCTCTCACTCAATCACTCCCAATTTGTTTCCCACAACCAAATATATTCCATCAATTAAGAAAACATGTTTTGTTGAGTGGATGAGTGCCAAAATTCGGATCCAAGTGCTTGAGGGAATTTTGTGTATAAATAGAGAGGGTTGTTGTGTTGAAAAACCATCCAAGAATAGCTTGTTCATGTTAGTTTATCAAATTTAAGTTTTGTTGTAATGTTCTTCATGTTCTAGTTTCATTTACTAGGGTTTAGATGAAGCCCTAATCTCATTGGTATGTATTCATATCTTGTATCTTGTTCTTGAAAGTTTAGAATTGTTTAAAGATATAATTTAATCCAAGTTTGTCAACATCTTGCTCTCACAATGTATGCCATGTATCCATTGTAGTTAGAATATCTCTATGTTGATTATGCTACAACTCATGCTTAACCAAATATTGATCTTTAGATTAGTTGTGCTTAATTAGACAATTAATGCTTTGGAGAAATACTTTAGTTGTGATTAAATTATCCATTGGAGAAACACCTTAGTTATACGGTAGACTTGAATCTACTATAAGGACAAGAATAATATTACAAGTTGAATGCATATCATAGGTTATTGGTGGATTTGAATACCCTAGTATCCATATTATCATTGTTTACATATCTTGTTATTTGCATCTTTTACTTTTATTATTTCGGTCACTTGAAAATCATATCGTCGTATCGACAAAATCAAACCCCTTTTGGTTACTCTCTGAATCAGGATTTAGAATCAACTTCTACACTCTCCAAGTCTCTGTGGTTCGACCTGTGCTTGCCCTGTGTTGCTTGTCGACACTGTGCACTTGCAGTTTATACAATAGTAGGTATCTTTCCGAGCCTACCAATCGACCTTTGAAACTCGTAACTGAATTGACTATTTACAGAAGATAAACCTTCACCTTGTCTAATATATATCTTCAAGACTTTGGGTCTATCCTCTATGCGAATATTTCTCCCGCTACTGAGTAATTCCATCGTGTAGAGAATTCTTGATCATACCTTGTTGTTGCTATGCCAAGCAGCAATATTTTTTCTCAAGATGATCTTCAGTCGAAACGTGAAATATCAGCATCCATCTCAGTAAGTTATATCTATATTTCATCTTTGTCTGATCAAGGTTATTGATCATAAGAAAACGATTTATTGTAAGATAATCAAAAGAATGCTTCTTCTCATACTTTGAGGCCCAGGCAAACCGTTAGAGCTCATGTCCGGTATAGGTCAGCTCGTGATAAGACTGGATCATCTGTAAGTAATCTTATAACTCTTGGGATTCCACTGTGTGCTCGTGGAATTAAATACTCCTTCGTTTCGTCGTAGGCGGATGTTCGTGTCGTTGTCGATGCCAGACGAAGAAGGAGTGAAAAGTCTGTGACTGTAGTCGAGGTTGAAGATAGCAATGACCGGGTTGGTAAAGATTATGTAAAACCCGTGGAGATAATAGACAGTGTTCATGCTCATGAATATCCCACAGCTGGACTCCCATTTGAAGCCCCTTTGATCAATACTTTCCCGGACAATGAAGTGGTTGGCAGATTCGTCATTCCCAGATGTCACGCGCCTCTGTATACTAAGATCTGGAAGAAGTGTGGCCACATTGCCACTATGGAAGTGTGGAAATGCTTTCTTCCAACCCTTTTAACCACAGTAGCTGGGTTGTTGCCGATCATTAAGGAAATGAACCGGATGCACTTGCAAGATGTCAAGAACCATGAGCTGCACAAATAGGATGAGACGATCTCAAACTGAGAGACATTGCAATTTAATGTGAGCTGGCTTCGTCGTTGACTTGATATAATCAATATTCATAAGGCGACGGAGGATGCTGATGCAATTTCCATTACCACTGCTTTACTGGAGGAGGAGGAGAAGATACTGGCTCTGGAATAAGCCAGGGTCGAGAAGGTAGTTGAGGATTTGAAGGTAAAGACTAGGATCTTTCAAAAGAAACTTGATAAAGCTTCTTATAGGGATTATCCGCCGCTGGATGGTTTGCTATGTATGAGCATTTATGATTGTTGTTTTTGAATAAGTTTAGGATTTTCCTAGGTAAGATGATTGATGATGACATGAGGAAATTTTTGTTCATTTATGGGATGTTTTAATGAACAAATGAGCATTTTGCACACTCTTTAGAAGAAAATAAATTACATTCTGAAATGCTTGAAATGATGAATTGATGAAAAGGTAGTTGTCTTCTATGGATTAGGCATAATATGCTTTGAGCCATTTGCAGTTGATTATATTTCCCTATAATCCTCCATTAATATTTTGTAATACCTGCTGGATACTGCCTTGATAACTACGTATGGTCCTTCCCATTTCAGAGAGAACTTGTGAGCAGACATATCTTGTTGAATGTGCTTTGCTGTCTTTAATACCAAATCCCCTACTTGAAATGGTCGAGGTCTTACCATTTTGTTGTAGGCTCTGGAGATTCTTTGTTTGTAGGTTTCTACATATTTCCCCACCTTAGCCCTCTTTGACTCGAGCATGTCCAGTTCAGCAACTCTTCAGTTGGATACTTCATCTTCGTCCCATTGTACTCCACTGGATGTTGCAATCCGTGCTGAAGGAATTTTGATTTCCGCCGGTAGTATGGTGTCAGCTCCATAGACGATAGAATATGGTGAAGTTCTAATCGAGCTTCTTGGCGCGGTTCGATAATCCCATAGAGCCATAGGCAACTGTTCGTGCCAGGTTAGAGGATTATCATGAACTGTTCGGCTGAGAATCCGGACCAAAGTTTTGTTAGAGATCTCTACTTTCCAGTTCCCTTGAGGATAATACGGTGTGGAAAAAATTTGTTTGATGCCGTATTCCTCGAGCAGTTATGTCACGTGCTTATTGGAGAAAGGAGTTCCATTATCGGTGACAATGTGTTCGGGAATACCTAATCTGCATATTATATACTCTTTGATGAAGGATGCAATCGTGACTCCAGTGGTGCTTCGAAGAGGAATAGCTTCAACCCATTTGGTAAAATACCCAGTTGCAGTGATGATGTATTCATGCTGCTTCGAAGATGATGGATTGATTTTCCCGATGATATCCAGTCCCCATCTATAGAAATGCCACGGACTATTCACAGAATTCAATGGAAGACAGGGAGTGTGAATGAGGTTACCATGGACTTGGCATTGATGACATCTTTGAACATGTACAGCTGCATCGTCTTCCATGGTCGACCAATAATATTTCTCATGAATCTGGAGAAATAATTTCCTTTTCCATTGATGTTCTCCGTCATGCATCTCCTTTAAAATCATTGGGATTTTATGCTCAGCTAAGCATCTCAGCAAGTTTCCACCAAAGATTTTGCGGTATAAGATTCTATCAAGAAAGACAAATCTCTTAACTCTCTGCATGAGTTTGATTGTTTCTTTCTTTTCTGACGGAAATTCATTTTCCCGAAGATATATGATGTAGGGTTCCCTCCAGTCCCCAGTGTGATGGGTTGTTAGAGCTTCTAAGTGGTGAGGAGGTGTCTGACAATTGGGACATGACTTTTGCAGCATTCTTGATTGATCCTCCATGGAAGGCCAATAGTATCCCATTCTTTGAAGCTTTTTGTAAAGTGTTATCATCAGTGTTTGTCTGCACGTTTATTCATGTATGCGCTTGAGTTGTTCTTCCACTTCATCATTTCCAAGGCATCGTGATAATGACCCATCAGAGTTCCGATAGTATAATGCTCCATGAAGTAAGAAAAAATTCTTTACCTTCTGAAAAAGAACTGTTCAGTACATGAATGATTGGTGCTCTCCAATCGTCTACTTGAACGTCTTCGGTTTGAGCAATCCATGTGGATGAAATAGTACGTCTTTGTACTCTGATTGTTTTATCTTCTCCTTCAAATTATATCTTAGAAGCAAGAGTTGCCAGGAAGTCGGCATGTCTATTGTTGGTTCGTCCAGTATGGACAATCGTTACGTCAGCGAAGTAAGTTAACATCCGTTGAGCTTCAGTTCTGAATGGAGCAAGTGTGATTTATTTAAGGGAGTATGTCCCATTCATTTTATTGACTAGTAGCTTTGAATCTCCCCTTATATCGAGGTGCTTTACTCCTTCTTGCTTGGCCATAGACATTCCCAATAAGAAAGCTTCATATTCTGCTGAATTGTTGGTGCAATGAAAATCCATCTTAAACGAATGTGATAAAACCTTACCAGATGGAGAGACTAGTACTATGCCTGCTCCTCCAGTGTTGTTGGTAGGGGTGGCGGAACCGTCA
The DNA here is from genome assembly GCA_023529315.1 of Papaver bracteatum. Lineage (NCBI taxonomy): Eukaryota > Viridiplantae > Streptophyta > Magnoliopsida > Ranunculales > Papaveraceae > Papaver > Papaver bracteatum. The sequence goes on from JAJJWX010003493.1 coordinate 48,916, forward strand.
AAGTATAGAATCCATGTCTCTTCTTTGATGATTAAGACATCTGGAAATTCATCAGGTACGTCTTCATGTAATACTGTCGCGTAGTCTCCTGGAAAAGAAAGGAGTAAGTCATCCACTACTTGGCCTTTGGTTTCTTTGGGTGGTGTACATGCTATGTCAAATTATGACATCTGGAATAGCCACTTTGCTGGTCTTCATATCAAGGCTGGCTTTGATAGCAAAAACTTTATAGGGTCAGCCTTTGAAACGATCACGACTCTGTTGGATAGTAAGTAGTGTCTGAATTTCTAAATTGCATGGACTAATGCCAGGCATGCTCTCTCATCCTTTAGGTATCGGAGTTGAGCATCTCGTATTGTATGACAGAAGTAGTAGATCGGTCATTTGATCCCTTCATCGTCTTCTTGAGCAAGAAGTGCTCCGATAGCAACATCACTATAGGCCGTGTACAGTATCAGTGGTCGTCCTTGCACTGGAGATTTCATGACAACAGGTGATAATAGTATCTGATGTATTTTCTGGAATGCTTCTTGTTGAACGGTTGTCCATGTAAAGCTTTCTCCTTTCTTCAGTAAAGAGGTGAACGAAGCAATGAGTTGAGCTAACCCAGGAATGAAGCGTCGAATATAATTTACCTTTCCCATGAAACTTTGGAGTTCTTTTACACAGTGTGTGGAGGAGGCATGGTGGTGATAGATTTCGTCTTGTCTGGATCGACTTTGATTCCTTCTGCTGTGACTAGGAATCCCAGAAACTTTCCGGAGGAAACACCAAAAGCACACTTCAGAGGGTTCATCTTTAGTTTGTATTATCGGCATCTCTCAAAAACCTGTCTTAGGACTTGAAAGTGAGATACTCGAGTCTTTGACTTCATCACTACATCATCAATATAGTCTTCTACTTGCTTGTGCATCATATCGTGGAATATGGCAGTCATGGCTCGTTGATAAGTAGCACCGGCGTTATTTAATCCGAAGGGCATCACAGTGTAGTGGAAGTTACCAATAGGAGTACGAAATGCGGTCTTATTGAAATCATGTTCATACATTTTGATCTGGTTATATCCATTGTAGCCATCCATAAATGAGAACATACCATGACCGCTGGTTGCATCTATGAGCATATCGATGTTGGGTAAAGGAAAGTCGTCTTTCGGGCAGCATTTTTTCAGATTCCTAAAATCAACACAACATCTGATTTTCCCATTTTTCTTTTTGACAGGAACAACATTCGCCAGCCATGTTGGATGTTAAATAGGTTTGATGAACCCTGCTGCTAACAGTTTCTGAATTTCAACCTTGATTTTCTCTTCGACTTCGTATCTGAACTTCCTAGGCGGTTGTTTGACAACTTTGGATCCAGGGGTGATGTGCAGATGATAAGTAACCAATTTATCGTCTAGACCAGGCACTTATTCATACATCTACGCGAAGACATCTTGATACTCTTTCAGTAGTGCTATTAATTCCATCCGTTCCTCAGGTGATAGTGCTAAGCTAATTGGAATCGACCTTGGATCATCCTATGTTCCGTTGTTTATCGTTTTGAGAACATCAGTAGTGGAGTCAGTTCCGTCTTGTAATTATCGAGGAATATCTTGAACCTCTTTTTCGAGTGATGATTCACTCTGACATTATTCTTCGGGGCGGGGAGACTCTTCATCGTTCTCCCCTGCTAATTGCTAATCTTTGCGTCGGTAAATGATTCCCCCCTCCGCATCGTGACTGGTGATAAAATTAGATCCCCTAGTTGAAATCTAATCCTTGCGGCTCTTAATTGGTGTAGCAGATGGTTTAGCCGACTTGATGCCTGAGGATGATGGCTTGTCTGCAACTTTTTCGATTGACTCCCAGTTTGGAAGTGGAGCACTGTAAACCTTGTTTGGAGGTTCAGAGATATTCTTATGAGACTCAAGGAATTCTGCGTCATAGACCGGGGTATAAGAAAATGATGAAGCCGCAATACGAACAATTTTGTTATTGATTAGAGCTTTCATGCATTGATGGTATGTTGAAGGAACCACCTTGTTTTCATGGAGCCACAGTCGTCCTAGTATCATGTGATAGCCAGGTTCTTGTTCGATCATGTGAAATTTGGATTTTGATTGAATAGGCCCCACCATCAGATCTATGTACGCATATCCATACGTATGGATCTGGCTTCCCTCAAAACCTGTCATCAAGATGGGATGACGAACGATCTTGTTTTGTGGGAACTTGGATGCCTTGAGAGTCTTCATAGTGACAATATTTGTAGAAGCACATGTATCAACGAGAGCTCTCTTGAATTCAGAGTCCTTGATTAAATCGGTTACGTACAGGGATTGGTTATGTCCTTCATCTGCCATATATTCTTCTTCTCCAAATGTGATATTGTGGATCGAATGCTCAGACATCGTGAACGTCTCTTCTGTTGGAGATAAGGAAGTTAATGGTACCTCAGATGATATCTGGTTGAGTGCAACGAACGTGTCTGTTCGCTGCTTCCTGGAAAAGTGTAAGAGTTCACACAAGTTTTCAACTAACTGTGTAATCTCCTAGTCCATTGACTTCTCATAAGTAGTGAAACTATTGCTTTGAGGGTCACCGTGTGGCGAGTCAGTCCCCGGTGCTGGGACTTCTGGAGCGGAGATTCTGCCTAATTCGCATGTCATTTTGATGAGAAAATCGAGTATGTGATTCATTGTATCTCTCATCAGATTCATGTTCCTGATATAGATCTATAAGACTCATGCCAACTCAGTTAGAGTTGGGACTTCTCTGTTTTCCATGCTGCCAGACGTAGCGTTAGAAGGAGGAATATCGTCGTTTGAAAGATTCTGGATTGGGTTTGGAGTAGTTGAATTATCCCTAAGACCAACCATCCAGTGAAAATTTGAGGTTGCAACCGAGAGATTAATCTCCTACTATGGTCGCCAGTCTGTAGATGGGGCAAAAATATTTGCTGGTTTTAATGGAATTGAGGAGACGACCGTATGGATGGGACTCCTTGAACCGAGCGAAATTTTCAACCTCATACAGATGCACTACAAGAAGGGAGTGCTATGAATTCTAGAGATCAATCTGTTGTACCCCGGCCTAAACCAAGATAATGGCCGTTCCAGAGTAAATTCAGTCACAAGAGAGGATGGGTCGATATGTAGGAGGGAGGCTGAGAAATGTGTGGAAGGTGTGTTATGAATTCTGGATATGATAAGTTATGAATGATTGTAATTGCTTAGTTGAGAGTAATTGCTCAATTGACGAGTTGTTGATCTCGTGTTGTCTGTGAGACGTGAGATCGTTGTTGTTCTTGTCATTGTTTTTCTTGTTGTACTTTCAATCATGATTAGAGACTTATTTATATTTCTGGAATTGTAGACACCATGATCCCATGAAGTGTGACAGTTTATGGAATCAAAGAGTGAGGAAGTGGAAATCGTGTTTGAAACCAGTTACTCATCGTGCGGAGACTTGGTTGATTTTCCATCCACTACTTTGTTAACTCCTTCAACTGATTGCACGACTTGCTCACATTCTATCGTGTGTTTGAACACACGTGCCGTAGACCGCCAGACCAAAACCCTAGTTGATATCCCCCCAAGTGACACGATTTACGTCTCGTGGTTAGTTTAGTCAGTTGCTGACTTCATGATTTCATGGGACGATGAGTCCATGTATTTACTGAGCTGAACATGATTTTTTAAAATGTTCTGAAACTCGTGAACTGAACGTTGGCATGATTCTCACGTTGATAGTTTAGGCGAGCAAGTATTGCTCTGATTTGTTGAATATTGATAGTTGAACCAATATTCCTTGATTTGAGCAAGTATTGCTCATCTAATGAATTATTGGTAGCGTGAAAATATTAATTAAAATACTGGTAGTTGAACTGAGTATAATTAATAAGAATACTTATCATGATATCGTCATAAAATTATTAGTGTTTTATGATACTTGGACTCAGAAACCCTAATTTGATCAATTGATGGTTTATTTGAAAATTAACCATGGAATGAAGGAGGGATGGCTTCATGGGACCGTGGATCGATCATGTAGCTTCTGTATGCTCGTGTGAGCAAATACCAAGGCCTCTTGAAGAGTTTATGATTTGTTGATGAAAGAATGATCAAATGCTGGTTTAATCATTTATTCGAAAAATGCTCGTCTGAGCCTTAGGTAATAAAACCTAATTAATTATGAAGAGATGAGGGATCGACCAAAGGGTCATGAAACCGGCCCTGGGTGGTCACAGGATCAAATGATGATCGTTTCATGAAGTTTCAAATTGTTTGGAAGAGTTTTCAACCTAATACGTGCAATTGCGCAAATTAGCTCAAACCGTAAAAATACACGGGACCGGCTCATTGGGAGCCAAAGATCCAACCCTGGTCGGTCAAGGTAACGTGCTCACATCATCAAAGTGTTCGTATCTCAGTTCTGAGAATTTTGATATTTTCTAGCGTGCAGTTGAACATGCATTTGAGAAAATATGAAGAAATCATGGGTTTTTGATGAAACCGGCAAAACCTTCATGAGATGAAGGAAAATAATAAATAAATAAATAAAGGAATCATGAAGTGTGGGACCGGTCATTGCCAAGGCATGGTCGGCCGGCCAAGGATCCCATCCCACAATATTTTCCTGTGTTTTTTATTATATTTTTTCATGATTTTAAGGAAATATGATAAAACCAAAGAGTTTGTTGAAATGAAGGAGTTTTTGTTGAAATCAAAGAGTTTCCATGAGATGAAGAAAACAAAAATATTAATAATAATAAAATAAGGGCGTGTGGGACCGTCTTGAGCATGGTTGGCCGGCTAGGGCCCGGTCCCATGAGTTTTCCCTTATTTTATGTGTTATTACATGATTTGAAGGGATTTTCATAATTTTGAAAGACTTTTCATAATTTGAAGGAAAAGTCATGAAGTCGGGGAATTTCATAAAATCAAGGAAACATAAAATAATAATAATAAAATAAGGGGTTTGTGGAACCGGCTATGGCATGATCGGCCAGGTTAGGCCCGGCCCCACAAGTTTCCTTAATTTTATGTATTTTCCATAATTTGAAAGAATTTCATAATTTGAAGGAAATATCATGAAATCAAGGAATTTCATGGGATTAAGGAAACATGAAAAATATAGTAATGATAAAATAAAACGTGTGGGGCCAGCTAGGGCATGACCGTTCGGCTATGGCCCGGTCCTACGGGTTTCTTAATTTTATATTATTTTTCATGGGATCAAAGAAATATCATGAGATTAGGGAAATAATAATAAAATAATGAGGAACAATGAGGTGTGGGGCCGGTTGGATCAAGACATGGCCGGTTGTCCAATGATCACGGCTCTACCATATTTTTCCTAATTTTATATTATTTCCTTGGTGTGAAGGAAACACCATGAAACTGAGGAGTTTCCTCAAAACGAAGGATATTTGTTCCAGTGAAAGGATTTTCATGAACTCAAGGAAAATAACAAAAAATATGATAAAAATATGAAACTGGCGTGGGATTGACCACAGCACATCGGGCCAGTCAGTGGGCCCATGCTCCTAGCACCTTGGTCAATATTTAATTATTTATTATTTCCCTTCTATTTTGCATAGGTTCATCGTCTCGTCGTATTTTGAAATAATTGTTCTTACGGTGATTGTTAGTGCATCGTCGTTGATATCACTTGCACCATTTAAATCGGGGCTTACTCAGAGGTATCTCAGACGCCCATGTGTTGAATATTTATTATTAACCCATGGAATTCTGCTGGGAAGAACCATGGATTGAAGTAACGAAATATTATAAAAGTATTTGAATACTTTCAGAAAATATTTGAATATTTTCAGAAATTTAATGGATGAATCCAAGAATTTAAGCATAATTAATTGATGGCTCTATACTAGCAGAGCAAGTTGTCTAGGAGCATTATTATGTTGACATGAGATTGTTGGAGCTTCATATCCTTTATATAGTCAGGGAAAACTGTTGTTTGTATCCTGGAGACGTTATCGCTCTATACTAGCAGAGCAAGCTGTCTAGGAGCCATCAATCTCGTGATTCTATATATAAATAATTACTTAAGTGTTCAGTATTCATGAGATATGTCTTTGTCCAGCCGAGAGACTACATGTACTCTGAGAGACAGTATTCTCAGTCAGAGGTTCGATGAGAGACCCGTGTCTTAATACTCACATTTGATTGCTGGATCTGAAGTTCGTATTATTATGAGTTTACGATTTTAGCCTTTTTCGAAAATCCACCATCTACAAGTAGTTACTCGAGAAATTCTGTAGACTAAAAACGTTGTCTGTTAATGATCGTTCATTTTTCGTTGTCCTTAATCATGGATTTAGAGACTTATTTATATTATAGATTTGTGAACACCTTGATCCCTGTAAGTGTGATGGTTTCATGAGTGGAAGAGTGGGCCGGTAAAAGATCGTGGTAAAGTCAGTTCCATGTCGTGTGGAGACTTGACGGATCGTGCACCCACTACTTTGTTAACTTCTTCAACCGTTGACACAACTTACGCACATTTATCGTTGTGGATGAATCCACGTGCTGTAAGCCACCAGACCAAAACCCTAGTTGTTATCCCCCAATTTGACGTGATTGATGTCTCGCGAATCATGGAGCCTACATGACAGACGTGTATTTAGTGTATCAGTTGTTGACTGATTATGCAAGGATCCTGGGTTTTGCTAAATCAAGCATGTTTGGCAAATTTTCAGCGACTCATGAATGTCAAATATTATAAATTCAACGAGTTGTTGAATATTGATGAGTTATTGAATATATATGGATTATTCGAGCAACTGAGCAAGTATTTCTCAATTCGACGAAATACTGATAAATTACTGAATATTGATAGTTAGGTAAATATTCGAGAAACTGAGCAAGTATTGCTCAATTCGAAGAATTACTGATGAATTGATAATTTGACGTGTAATTGAGCAAGTATTGCTCGATTCGAAAAGTTACTGATGAATTACTGAATATTGATAGTTGGATCAATATTCGAGTAACTGGGAAAAGTTGCTGAATTCGACGAAATATTTATTGGTGATGTGACCCAATAAAATATATAAAAATATTGGTAAATTACCAGATACTATATTATTAATCCCCGTGGATCAATATATAAATTTATTTGGTGTTTGAACTTGCTCAGAATAATGATTTGTTGAGCGTTTGTTCGAAAACCCTAATTTTGATGAGTTGTTCATTATTCGAAGAATTGCTGAAAATAGGTCATGAGCAAAGGATGGACCGACCTTATGGGACCATGGACATCCATGTGATACCAAATTTCCCGAGTGAGCGTGTACCAGGGTTCTCAGTTGGAGAGTTGGTGAAGGAATGATGATTAAGTGTCGGTTTCATCATTTATTGAATTACTGCTGGGTTCAACATTAGGTAAAACCTAAGTATGAGAGATAAGAGACCGACCAAGAGAGCATGGGACCGTATCTTGGTGATCACGTGACTAATTGTTGGTCGTTTGAGCAATCCCTAGGTTGGTTGGAGAGAGTTTGGGCCCAATACGAGCAATTCAGCAAATTAGGTCAGAATTATGAAATCATGTGGGATCGGATTTGTGCAAGCCCTAGGAATAACCCTGGTCGGTCATTAGGGAATGTTCATGTTGCCATGGTGTCCGTGTCTCCTTACCGAGAGTTTAAATATTTTCTGATGTGCGTTCGAGCAACATTGTGAATTCTCAGAAGAGTTTCGTCTTGACTGAAATTCTTGATTTTGTTGGAATGAGCATGTATGCTCAATTGACCAATATTTTGTAAATATTAAAATAAGAATATTTTAACATCTAAATTTGTCGTGAGAGGCTATCCAGTCACGTGAACATGTTGGCTCTTGAATTTTCATGATTTGAGCAAAATTTGAGAAGTTATGAAGAAATCATGATTTTTGCTCAAACCAAGGAGTTTCATGAATTCGAGGAAAATAATAATTATAAAAGACTAGGGATTGCAGGGTGTGGGACTGTCCATGGCTAGGGAATGGCCGGACGGCTATGTTGCCCGGTCCCGCACACTTTTCCCTCTTTTATAATATTATTTCAAGGATCCGTGATGTTATGAAGAATCCGTGAGTTTTGTTGAAACGAAGGAGTTTCATAGGTTCACGGAATAATAATGATTATAAAAGCTAGGTATTGTAAGGTGTGGGACCGGCCACGGCTAGGGCATGGTCGGCCGGCCGTGTTGCCTGGTCATGCACACCTTTCCCTATTTTATAATATTATTATTATTATTTTATGAATTCGTGAAGTTATGGAGAATCCATGAATTTTGTTGAAACTGAGGAGTTTCATGAAATTGGGAATGACTTTTATAATAAGCTAAGGATTGTAAGGTGTGGGACCGTCCACGACTTGGGAATGGCCGGTGATCGCTGTCGTATGCGTCAAAAATAATTACACTTCCTCACAACTCAAAATATAAATATAGCAAGGGCAAGAAAGGATCGATCCCACAGAGAGGTCTAGGTTGTCAATATATTTTCGGTTCCTTATATAAAACACAGGGTATTTTCTGATTTTTATAAGCTAAAATAAAATAAAAACAAAACAAAGAAAAGTAAACGAATCAAGGTAGTGAGAATATTGGTTAAGGATTCATCTTCATTAACAAATATGTTTTCTTCACAATAACTAGAATTGATATTTTTAATCTCTGCGTTTATCAAAAGCCCTAGGATACCTTGATCGCAAGAATATCCCGCAAATATCCTTTTGTTATCAACAAACACATTAAAAGACGCGAATATGAGTTCTATCTTAAAGAACAACCTAACGTGTAAAAGCACTAATCAAGTTTAATTCCCTAGATGCATTAAGTTCTATGAAACCAGGACAATCAAAGCAATCGAACGTGGATAACGCACTAATCCGATTTAACAAAGGTTATGGTTCACATATGATTATAAGGATGCATCACTACAAGCTATAACCATATTCATGCTACTTGTAATCAGGAATCTATCACTTTTACGTATAACAAACCCTAATCTAGCAATAGAGATGAACACAAACTCAACCGATTCATGACTCGATCAAACAAGCATTCAATTCATGTAACAATGGAAACAGTGAATCATAAACGATAAAGTATGGAGACAAAACTAATTTATCATATCAAAAACCATATTGTGTGAAATCCAATTATTCCATAACCAATAATAAAATCAAGCACTCATGTTAAAGGAGTTCATCATAGAAAGTAAAGAAGAAAACTATCATGAAACCACAAGAGTATGAGTCTCCCTAATGGAGATATAAGATAAAGATATATGGTTTTGAGAAAATACTTCTCTTTTATAGCTCTTCTTGTTCCAAAATTAGGTTTAGCCTTCAAAATCTTCAAATCCACGTCTATCTACTAGTCCACCAAGCCCAAGTGTGAGAAATATGTCTTTGGAAATTTTGGGTCCAAAACTGGTCGCCGGAATTGCTGACGTCATCACCGGAATCCGGTCGCTGGAAAATTGTCTCAGGTCAAATTGACATTTCAGACACTGTCACCAATAAGTATGTACTCCCAGCAACTCATCTCTCCTTCTTTGCATTTCAAACATTCACAAAATACCACCTAAACCAATTTCTTGTTCTTGCGAAAACGTACCCAAAAGCGTGATGTGTAGCTCATACTTCCAGCCATCAATTCTTGGATCCGACTCATACCCCCCTCGCAATTCACTGAAACATTGCAGTCCATGCTTCAAGTTCCGAAATCCGACTACCGGAACTATGCTCACCGGCGCGCCATTCTCGCCCACTTTTCGCACTTCAAAATCCATTCCCTTTACTGCCTTGTTCTTCACTGCACAACTGCAGCTCAATCAGTACTGGCCAACCACCTGCAGTTTAGACACTGCATAGTTGTAATATCAGCATAATTCAACCATGACAGTTCCTGCCATTCATTCCACCATAACCTTCACTCATTCACTCCAGTCACCAACATCAGTCTTTCACGCAACCATCATTACCAAAACCCATAACTATCGGCACTTGCAATATTAATTCAGTCATTCGAGCCATTCCTACAATGCACAACTCGACACACAAACTAAACCCATGCCAACTTCCACCTGACAGCTTGAATTCAACTCCATTTTCCACTGCATCATTGATTCATTGTACCATAAAAAGTTCATACTTCTCATGTATCCCTACAAGTTCAGTTCCACCACAGACCATTGAAATCAAACCAATAACACTGCGCCAGCACTACTGCTCTTCAATCTTCTTAAAATCACTGCATTGAACTCTCAGCTGCAACGCAGCTTCTAAAACTGCAGCACATTCGGCTCATCCTTGCACCAGCTATATCGATCCTCACTGTTGCCTTCTAACTCCACCAATGCAAAACAGCACCTTAACATGCAAATTCGTACATTCCCAAACACTGTACAACAGAACAAAAACTCACTGCGAACCGGCACAAAGATGGCGCAGTCTAGCAGCTTCAACTGGTGGCATTCTCTCTGTAATTAAACCCCAGTATTAACCATATGCCATTGCTCCCAGTAACCTCTGATTCTTGCACTTGTTCCGCACCATTCATTGTTGCATCTATATCTGGTCATGCTCCTGCAATCTAACCTCTACCAAATCTCCACCACAAAATTCATTATATGATCACCATTTCAATCGAGACCTGCACTCCAACTTCTCTGGTCACTTAGGCCTTTCTACAAATACTTTGTATGCCATGCCTGCAACTTCTTGCCTTAAGACTCCATCAGTTCCATTTATTCCATAATTGCTCAATCATACACCCACACAAACAATCACCTCATATAAAACCAACCCTTGGAAACGATTCCTCTACTGAGATCTCAAATTCCATCTCATGTTTCCTCCATCTTCTCCAACTCTGCAAGCAACAGTCCATCAACATGAACCCTAATTCACGACCAAAACTATCATCAGAGAGGACCCATCTCATAATTCAATCCACAATCAATAACATCTTCTGATTCTTATTGGCAACATCCCACAACAAAAACCACCAACAGAATGCTAATCCATTTCAGCTCAAAATCATGACAGGAGCATCTTCAAATTCTTGTATTCGAGATACTCCCATGTTCTTCTCACTCAAATCTAACTTAACCCTCATGGAACAATCTCACGAAATATTGGACCATGGTTTGCCGGTAAAATAACCTAGTGTATCGAGAGATACTGCCCCTATGAAGTTTGGTTCGGAAGTGTTGAACTGAATTGAGAAAGGACACTCCTGGCCTAGTTACGGTAATTAGACTTCAGATGGTTGTTGGCACCCATTGTAGTTATGGGCCACCCAGTGACAATTTGGCCTGTCATTTCTAGAGAACCGATAGTCTAATTCTTCCCATCTCCTTGCGCAATTTCAGCCGGTTCCATGACTCGCCTATGAATTGACCTTCTCGCTCCATTTAGCTCCAATTGAACGTTTTCTTCTTCTTTCACTCCGAATGACTCCAAAGTACCTAATGAGCTCAAAAGCAAACATAAGATACATAATTTACAATAAAAATAGCAAAGAAAGCATAAATACTAGATATTAAATTAGGTGCTTTAGACACCTATTAGATTCCCCCACACTTAGACTTTGCTTGTCCTCGAGCAAATCAAACAAAAATAAAAATACAACAACTCCGTGACGTCGAGGCTACGGTTAATTTTAGCATAAATAACAAGCCTTTAAACCCATAGGTGTCCCTAGTGGACGAGTTATAGTCTCGTGAAGGTTTACTAGAGATATACCTACAAAATCTATATTTCCAACTCCGTCTATTTGTGACAAATCAATGAACGAATCCAAAATGACTACAGGAGGAGGTACCTTGTACAATTTCAATTCATATATTAGTAAATAAATCTTTAATTAGATAGTCGAACAAGCCACAATACTCGGAAACTAACAAACCACAATCACAATGAAAAGATAAAGAAGATGGATATAGATGTAGATGTTGGCGAATGTTCACAAGTGATCGATGTTTCCCATATCTGTCTGAAGGTCACTTCCAAGATGAACCTATGCATCCTATTGGATTGAGCTACTGGTTTGAATTCTACATCAACTCACTGGCATATACAAGGGAACCGGAAGTGACTTTATTCAACCAATATAAAACTTTCTTTTTCTTTTCACTTTTTATTTTTTTATTTTTTTAGACAACATGATTGGATCAAACTGGATCCAAGTGCATGATTCTTGTCTGTAGATTACACAATAGTTCCCTTGGATCCTGCATTCCACGCTTGTTTAGGCGATAGAGACAGGGAGAACACACACATATTGCTTTATCCAAGTGTCTTTTATTCCGTTTGGTCTAATTGGTCGGTCTTTTTTTCTTTATTTTTTTTCCTTTTTTTTTTTTTAGCAACTCAATCACTCTATTTAATCCTAGCAGTAATAACACGTCGATGTTTAGTGACCCAACAAAGCACTTAGAGAACAATAGATAAATATGGAAAAATAAAAATAGAACGTGATATGGTGATATTCCGAGATATGGTAACAATTATCATGTTAATTGTGATTTCTGAGCTATGTTCATCCCTTTTAGTTAATTGATTCCTCAACTCCTGCATTCAAAATGGTTCCATCCACTAATGGTGTCATCCTAAAGGCACAAGTTTCTAGATTTCGGAGTGTATAAAGCAGTTTTTTTTTTTTTTTTTTTTTTTACAAATATGAACACACAAGGGAAAACTAACAAGGCTAAAAACTCTATATGAGAACGCTCCCCCACACTTAAACTTTACATTGTCCTCAATGTAAAATTTAGTCATCCAAAGTAAAGTTCAAGATGGGAAATTCATAACATGATATATATACACAATAAGAAAATAAAATGCATGATAAAAACGAATACTCCAACTCATAGCTATTTCGGAACAATAGAGGATAAACACTAAACAAACTATTTAGTTGGTATCTAATCCCAACTCAGCCAATATATACACCTCACCGCTAAGAAAAAATTCCATCTACTTAGAAAGGCTAGTGTTTATTCTAAATTGTTCAAAAATCTCTAAGAGTTGAAGTTTTGATATGCAAATATACAAAATAAGAAAATAAAGATAAAAGACTTAAAATAAAAATAAAAAGATAGAGACAGATACACAAAACCAGTGGGTTGCCTCCCATTAGCGCTTGGTTTAAAGTCGTCGGCCCGACTTGCAAGTTGAATTCCCCATACACCAATAATAGAAAAAGTTGGGGATCCACCCATAGCACATGTTTTGTAAACACTAGCTTCACACAAATATTAGTAATATAAAACATAATTGAAGCTATTAACTGATAAAAGTTTCCCCCACACTTATTCTTGTCTACACTTGGAAGTGCATAAAGAATATAGAAGTCGGGTACTTCCACGGTTTCTTGTTCACAAACCTGCATAGTATGAGAATCAAATATTTCTAATGGAGGATATCGAGAAACAAAGTCATTCAACAATGTTTTCGAAGAACATATATTCAAACAAATAAGAGGTAAAGGAGAAGAATTAATATGCAAAGGGTTAGACAAACCTCGCACAATCTCTTGTAGCACGGAATCCTCTTCATCCTTGAAAAATTCAAGTGAACTATTCACCTCTTGTATATCAGGGTCCTCTATTAAACCTTGCAACCATTCTTCATCCGTTTCTGCCTTAACCAAAGTCTCGACATCAACATCATCATTACAAATATTCACAAGTTCAATTGGGTCTTCCACAATATTGGTCATAACGGTTTCATTCTCAACATACTCCTCTTCATTAGACTCAAACCATGTTGCAAAATTCTGAAAAACATTAGTTTCCTCATGTACCTTTTGAATAGGTGCTTGATATAAAGATCAAGAGTTGAGTCAACTACACTAACATCATCAAATATCTCCAAAGGTTGGTCCTTTTCAACACAATCATCTTCGTCTTCATCTTCAGACTCACCATAATCAGAATCGTCGTCGGTTTCCCAACCTTTATCACGACATCGTTTAAGTTCCATATGAATGGTCCTACTAATTTCATCGACAATCTCTTCCGAGTATCCATCGTCTTCCAACTTGTATAATTTCTGCGTAAGTTTCCTGACGTTCACACGCTTACCACCATTAGCTACAATATGGTCTCTTTCCCATGACTCTCCCCTTTGAATGGGTGAATGATCATAACTACGATCCGGAGTCGGGTAAGAAGGCATATTCCAGAAATTGGTTTGTGCGACGTTCTCCCTATTACGATCAAGTTGGTCTAGCCTTTGTTGCATATCTTGCAATCCATGCATAATCTGCATACAACTCGAATAAAGCCAATTAGAAGTAGAATTATCCCACCTAGGTGCTTGACTTACATACCCACTACAAGGTTGTTGTTGGTATGTATGAAAATCACCATAAGGTTCTCTAAGATATGCATCATAGCCAATAAATTGGTTTTGGTTGCATTCCATAGATGGTGGGAAATTGTCATAGTGTTGAGGAGGTTGAAAGTCGTATCCATTGTTCCAATATGCTCCTTCCATAGAATTGGTACCTGAAATACGATTCCCAAACCAAGGTTAAAAACCAGAAAATAAGAAAAACATAAAAACAAAACAAAAAAACAAAAATAAGAAACCAAAAACAAGTGACAACCGTTGCCTCCCCGGCAACGGCGCCAAAATTTGATCGTTGTCGTATGCGTCAAAAATAATTACACTTCCTCACAACTCAAAATATAAATATAGCAAGGGCAAGAAAGGATCGATCCCACAGAGAGGTCTAGGTTGTCAATATATTTTCGGTTCCTTATATAAAACACCGGGTATTTTCTGATTTTTATAAGCTAAAATAAAATAAAAACAAAACAAAGAAAAGTAAACGAATCAAGGTAGTGAGAATATAGGTTAAGGATTCATCTTCATTCACAAATATGTTTTCTTCAAAATAACTAGAATTGATATTTTTAATCTCTGCGTTTATCAAAAGCCCTAGGATACCTTGATCGCAAGAATATCCCGCAAATCTCCTTTTGTTATCAACAAACACATTAAAAGATGCGAATATGAGTTCTATCTTAAAGAACAACCTAACGTGTAAAAGCACTAATCAAGTTTAATTCCCTAGATGCATTAAGTTCTATGAAATCAGGCCAATCAAAGCAATCGAACATGGAAAATGCACTAATCCGATTTAACAAAGGTTATGGTTCACATATGATTATAAGGATGCATCACTACAAGCTATAACCATATTCATGCTACTTTTAATCAGGAATCTATCACTTTTACGTATAACAAACCCTAATCTAGCAATAGAGATGAACACAAACTCAACCGATTCATGACTCGATCAAACAAGCATTCAATTCATGTAACAATGGAAACAATGAATCATAAAAGATAAAGTATGGAGACAAAACTAATTTATCATATCAAAAACCATATTGTGTGAAATCCAATTATTCCATAACCAATAATAAAATCAAGCACTCATGTTAAAGGAGTTCATCATAGAAAGTAAAGAAGAAAACTATCATGAAACCCTAGCACAAGAGTATGAGTCTCCCTAATGGAGATATAAGATAAAGATATATGGTTTTGAGAAAATACTTCTCTTTTATAGCTCTTCTTGTTCCAAAATTAGGTTTAGCCTTCAAAATCTTCAAATCCACGTCCATATACTTGTCCACCAAGCCCAGGTGTGAGAAATATGTCTTTGGAAATTTTGGGTCCAAAACTGGTCGCCGGAATTGCTGACGTCATCACCGGAATCCGGTCGCCGGAAATTTGTCTCAGGTCAAACTGACATTTCAGACACTGTTACCAATAAGTATGTACTCCCAGCAACTCATCTCTCCTTCTTTGCATTTCAAACATTCACAAAATACCACCTAAACCAATTTCTTGTTCTTACGAAAACGTACCCAAAAGCGTGACGTGTAGCTCATACTTACAACCATGAATTCTTGGATCCAACTCATACCCCCCTCACGATTCACTGAAACATTACAGTCCATGCTTCAAGTTCCGAAATCCGACTACCGGAACTATGCTCACCGGCGCGCCATTCTCGCCCACTTTTCCCACTTCAAAATCCATTCCCTTTACTGCCTTGTTCTTCACTGCACAACTGCAGCTCAATCAAGATCTGGCCAACCACTCGCAGTTTAGACATCGCATAGTTGTAATATCAGCATAATTCAACCATGACAGTTCCTGCCATTCATTCCACCATAACCTTCACTCATTCACTCCAGTCACCAACATCAGTCTTTCACGCAACCATTATTACCAAAACCCATAACTATCGGCACCTGCAATATTAATTCAGTCATTCGAGCCATTCCTGCAATGCACAACTCGACACACAAACTAAACCCATGCCAACTTCCACCTGACAGCTTGAATTCAACTCCATTTTCCACTGCATCATTGATTCATTGTACCATAAAAAGCTCATACTTCTCATGTATCCCTACAAGTTCAGTTCCACCACAGACCATTGAAATCAAACCAATAACACTGCGCAAAAGACTACTGCTCTTCAATCTTCTTAAAATCACTGCATTGAACTCTCAGCTGCAACGCAGCTTCTAAAACTGCAGCACATTCGGCTCATCCTTGCACCAGCTATATCGATCCTCACTGTTGTCTTCTAACTCCACCAATGTACAACGGCACCTTAACCTGCAAATTCGTACATTCCCAAACACTGTACAACAGACCACAAACTCACTGCGAACCGGCACAAAGATGGCGCAGTCTAACAGCTTCAACTGGTGGCATTCTCTCTATAATTAAACCCCGTTATTAACCATATGCCATTGCTCCCAGTAACCTATGATTCTTGCACTTGTTACACACCATTCATTGTTGTAGCTATATCTGGTCATGCTCCTGCACTCTAACCTCTACCAAATATCCACCACAAACTTCATTATATGATCACTATTTCAATCGAGACCTGCACTCCAACTGCTCTGGTCACTTAGGCCTTTCTACAAATATTTTGTATGCCATGCCTGCAACTTCTTTCCTTAAGACTCCATCAGTTCCATTTCTTCCATAATTGCTCAATCATACACCCACAAAAACAATCACCTCATATAAAACCAACCCTTGGCAACGATTTCTCTACTGAGATCTCAAATTCCATCTCAGGTTTCTTCCATCTTCTCCAAATCTGCAAGCAACAGTCCATCAACATGAACCCTAATTCATGACCAAAACTATCATCAGTGAGGACCCATCTCATAATTCAATCCACAATCAATAACATCTTCTGATTCTTATTGGCAACATCCCACAACAACAACCACCAACAGACTGCTAATCCATTTCAGCTCAAAATCATGGCAGGAGCATCTTCAAATTCTTGTATTCGAGCTACTCCCATGTTCTTCTCACTCAAATCTAACTTAACCCTCATAGAACAATCTCACGAACTATTGGACCATGGTTTGCCGGTAAAAGAACCTAGTGTATCGAGAGATACTGCCCCTGTGAAGTTTGGTTCGGAAGTGTTGAACTGAATTGAGAAAGGACACTCATGGCCTAGTTACGGTAATTAGACTTCAGATGGTTGTTGGCACCCATTGTAGTTATGGGCCACCCAGTGACCATTTGGCCTGTCATTTCCAGAGAACCGACAGTCTAATTCTTCCCATCTCCTTGCGCAATCTCAGCCGGCTCCATGACTCGCCTATGAATTGACCTTCTCGCTCCATTTAGCTCCAATTGAACGTTTTCTTCTTCTTTCACTCCGAATGACTCCAAAGTACCTAATGAGCTCAAAAGCAAACATAAGATACATAATTTACAAGAAAAATAACAAAAAAACATAAATACTAGATATTAAATTAGGTATTTTAGACACCTATCAGTCGGCCAATCATGTTGCCCGATCCCGCAAACCTTTCCTTGTTTTATAATATTTTTTCATGAATCCATGAAATTTATGGAGAATTCATGAGTTTTGCAAAAACAAGGAAAGTTGCTAAATTGAAGGAGTTTTCATGAGTTCATGAAAAATAACAAAAATTGGAAAAATAATGGGAGAGGCAAGGAACCGGCCAGACCGTGGACGCCTCATATTATTTTATTATTATTTGTTTTCTCTTGTTTTGCATAGGATTCCTCATCTGTTCTTATTTTTGAATGCTCGTTCGTGCATCCGGGTCCTCAGTCGTGCATCATTGTTGAATACACTTACACCATTTTTTGTGGGGCTTACTCAGGGATGGTCTAGATACCCGGTGGTTGAATATTTATTGTTAATTCATGAAATTTAGTGTAGAATAATTCATGAACTTAACAATAAAATAAGTGGTTATTTATTATCAATTCATAGGATCAGCAGTGGATTCGACCATGAACTCGGAATAATAAACCAGGCATTACCATTCCATGGGATCGTGGATTCGACCATAGAATAAGAGTAAGAAAATTATCTATTACCATTTCCTGAGATTAGCAGTGAATTCGATCATGAAATCGGAGTAATGAGATAATATAAATTGTTATTGCCATTCCATGATATCAAGTCGTAGATTCGATCATAGAATCAGAGTAATTATTATTGTCATTCCATGGGATCAGGTCGTGGATTCGACCATAGAATCAGAGCAATTATTATTGTCATTCCATGGGATACGGCCGTGGATTCGACCATGGAATAGGAGCAATAATAGATTATTCTGGGAATTCGGTGGTGAATGTCACGGCAGAATTAATCTATGTGCATAGTCAGGAGACGGCTAGTCCTGAAGGCGTTCTCAAATATTATGAGAATGCCCGAGTCTATACACGGTTACTCTACATAGTCAGGATCAGTGAGTATCACTGTCATGAAGGCGTTGTTGCTCTCAATCTTACGGAGAATCGCCCAATCATTTTTATATGAAGAGTAATAGGTTTGCTCTCATATAGTCAGGGAACAGTGAGTATCACCGACGTCCTGAAGGCGTTAAGCCCCTCACAACAAATAATTATGCAGGAGGACGTCCCAATTCTATTATTCTATATAGAGCGCATGATGAAATGTCAGGGATCGAAGCTCAGCTAGTGGAGGCCTTTCGAAAGACATGTTCATTATGGCTTCGTAAAATATGAATCGACACCTGCCTGAAGCCGTATCAGAAGCATGTAGTATCATGATTTTACGGATTTGACCCTTGTTGAAAATCCACTATCAACTGTTATATCTCTTTCTCTATTCAATACTTACTCAAGCAAATAGAAATCTGCGAGTTTAATTGAATACAAGAGAAACTACTTGAATGGTACCAAAGACCAATGTTCAAGGATTAATAAATTTTAATCAACAACCAAAGGTTGGTGTAGATGGGGCAAAATGAGTTGCTAGTTTTTACGGAATTGAGGAGACGACCGTGCGGAGGAAACTCCTTAAACCAATCGAAATGTTAAACCTCACACAGATGCACTGCAAGAAGGGAGTGCTTTAAATTCTAGAGATCAATCTGTAGTACTCCGGCCTAAACCAAGACAATGGCCGTTCTGAAGTAAATTCGGTCACAAGAGAGGATGGGTCGATCTGTATGAGAGAAGCTGAGAAATGTGTGAGATCAATGGTGATCGAAGATTGTAGGTATGTTTGTGTATTCTGAAATAAGATAAGTTCTGAATGATTGAATTTGCTCTGTTGAGAGTAATTGCTTAGATATTGAGTTGTTAATCTCGTGTTGTCTGTTTGACGTGAGATTGTCCTTGTTTCAATCATGATTCGGTGACTTATTTATATTACTAGAATTGTAAACAACATGATCCCATGAAGTGTGACAGTTGATGGAATCAATGAGTGGGGAAGTAGAAATCATGTTAAAATCAGTTGCTCAACGTGCGAAGACTTGGTTGATTTTCCATACACTACTTTGTTAACTCCTTCAACTGATTGCACGACTTGCTCCCATTCTCATTGAATGTATGAACACACGTGTCGTAGACCGCCAAACCAAAACCCTAGTTAATATCCCCCATGTAACACGATTGATGTTTTGTGTGATTATGGAGTCTGCAAGGCAGACGTGTATTTAGTTAGTCAGTTGCTGACTTCATGACTTTATGGGACGATGAGTCCTCGTATTGTTGAGTCGAACGTGATTTGAAAATATTCTGAGACTCATGAATTGAACCTGTCTGTTGAGACAGAAGTATAATTCTCTAATAAATATTGATAGCTAAAGTGAACACATATTTTTCATTTGATGAGTCGTTGAATATTGATAGTTGATCCAATATTCCTAGATGTGAGCAAATGCTGCTCATTTGAGAAAATATTTCTCGTTTGGTGAGTTGCTGAATATTGATAGTTGAAGCAATATTCATCAGTGCGAATTTGTTCATCTGAGCGAATGTTGCTCATCAATGCGAACAAATATTGTTTTGGCCTTTTCCACTTTAGGTGAGCTCGGTGCGAAAACAAATTCTTTTCTTAAGAGATTGAGAAATTTCATGGCTAGGCATGACGCCAATTTCAAGTTAGGCAATTCTCTTTTTCATAGGCTATGGATTGTTATTCAAAAAGGCATTGACGCTCAACTTGTTGCTAGGTGAGCTCGGTGCGGAAACAAATTCTTTTCTTAAGAGATTGAGAAATTGCATGGCTAGGCATGACGCCAATTTCAAGTTAGGCAATTCTCTTTTTCATAGGCTATGGATTGTTATTCAAAAAGGCATTGACGCTCAGCTTGTTGCTAGGCTGCCCGCCATTCCTTGTAATATTGATCTTCTTTCTTTCTTTTATTTAATATTGTTTTTAGAAAATAAATTATATATATTTTTTTTATTATTATTAAGACCAGTTGGTGAAAGGACGATTAAATGATGGTTTAATCATTTATTAAAATAATGCTCGTCTGAACCTTAGGTGATTAAATATAATTGATTATGAAGAGATGAGGGACCGACCAAGGGGTCATGAAACCAACCCTGGGTGGTCACGGGATCGAATAACGATCGTCTTATGAAGTTCCAAGTTGTTTGAAAGAGTTTTGGACCTAATAGTGCAATTGCGCAAATTAGGTCAAATTGTGAAAATGCATGGGACCGGATTCTTGCGATCCAAAGAACCAACCTTGGTCGGTCAAGGTAACATGCTCACATCACCAAAGTGTTCCTATATCAGTTCTGAGAATTTTGATATTTTCTGATGTGCGTTTGAGCAATATTTTGAGAAAATATGAAGAAATCGGGGATTTTTGCTGAAACCGTCAAAAATTCATGAGATGAAGGAAAATATTAACAAAAAAAATGAAGGAATCATGAAGTATTGTACCGGCTATGGCCAAGGCAAGGCCGGCTGGCCAAAGAACCCAGTCCCACAACATTTTTCCTAATTTTATAATATTTTCATGATTCTAGGGAAATATGATAAAACCAAGGAGTTTGTTGAAACCGAGAAGTTTTGTTGAAATCGACGAGTTTCCATGAGATGAGGAAAACAACAATATTAATAATAATAAAACAAGGGAATGTGGGACCAATTTGGGCATGGTTGGCCGTCTAGGGCCCGGTCCATGAGTTTTTCCTAATTTTATGTATTATTTCATAATTTGAAGGAAACATCATGAAATCAAGGAATTTCATGGGATTAAGGAAACATAAAAAAAAAATTAAAAAAAAAAGGGGCGTGTGAGACCGGCCGGTTAGGGCCCGGTCCCACGAGTTTGATCGGTTGTCAGCCGAGCAAAAATAATTCACTTTCTCACTCTACTAAATATGAATGAAGTACGTGATAAGAAAGAGTTCGTATCCCCAGAGAGGCGATTGTTGTTATGCAATTTTCAGATTCTTAAGTAACCAAGTAACCCAGGGTGTGTTTTTTGTTTTTATCAAAGTAATAAAACTAAATAAAGCAAAGTAAATAATATGAATAATCAATAAAGAGAAGATATTGGTCAAGGGATAGTATCATTCACAAACATGTATTTTTCATCTATGATTAGAATTGGTAATTTAATCTCGCAATTATCAAAAGCCATAGGATATCTTGATCGCAAGAGTATCTTGTTTATTTCCTGATTTTATCACAAACAACATTAAAAGATGCTATTGTGAAATCTTCTTAAAAAGCAACCTAAAGTGTAAAAGCACAATTAGGTTTAACTCCCTAAGAGCAATAAGTTCTATGAAATAAGACTAATTAATGCAAACAAACGTGTAAAAGCACTAATTCGTTTTAACAAAGGTTATGATTCATATGCGATTAAAAAGATGTATCACTACAAGTATTAACCACAAGATGCTACTAGAAATCAGGGATAACAACTTTTACGTATTGAAAACCCTAATATAGCTATAGAGATGAAAACAAATCCAATTGATTCCGGACTCAACCAAACTAGCATTCAAATCATATGATAACAAAAACGATGAATCATAAACGATAGAATTGAGACAAAACTAATTCATAGAATCAAATAATATGCTTGAAGAAATCAACTTTTATCCCATAACCAATAATTGTATTTAGCTATTCATATTAATGGAGTTCATCATCAAAATATTCAAAGAAAGAAGATGAAACATAAAAGAAAGCAAACCCTAGAAGTAGTTCTCTACAAAAGCCCCAAGAATAGAATAAAACGTGATCACCAAAAAGAAGTAAAACTTCTCCTTTTGTAGCTTTTCTCCAAAATTAGGTCCAACTCTTCAAAGTCCATTAGATAGAAGTCCACCAAGCCCACAAGTGAGAGAAACCCATGTAGAAAATATGTCCCCAAACCACTCGCCGAAAAACTGGGGTTTTGGCCGGAAGTTGGTCGGAATCCGGCACCGTCAATCACCGCCGGCCACCGGTCAAATGGTCCAACTCGGGTCAACTGAGTCAACTCGGGTCAAGTACCGAGTCATACCAAGTCAGCTGAGCCAAGACTGAGTTAGACATCTAACTCAGATGAATCAGGCTAACTGGGCTACCAGGCCAGAACCATGAGCTATTGCAGGCCAAATTTGATGTTGTGCCAAGGTTGCGCTTCACTACTTCACAGCCAGCCATGATGGTTGTGCCTCTCCTACAACTTTAACACTCTCTGCAATTTGATCATCACAGCACCACCTGCAAATGCAACTTCACATATAAACTGCAGCACCCATTTAACCAGTTTACAATCATCAACATCACCAGAACTTCAATCTTGTAATTCACCAACAAGGCAAAGCATCCTCCATGTGTGGCTCCATAATTCCCAGCTTCCACTCAAACTGCAATCACCATTCATCCATAGCCATATAAATTAGCACTTCTATTTGCTCAGCAGTTCCAACTTAGTCCGGCCATACTCCTGCACTTCCCTGCAATCTAAGCTCTTGCACAACCTCAATTGAACTCAAACCAACCCCTGAAATCACCTGTCTCAGCTGCAGACTCAATTGATCTATATCCAACCATCACAATTCATACCTCACTATTAATTCAGATCAAAGCAACAGCTCAAACCTTTATTCTTCAGTCTCTCTTCCAATTAAAACAGCAAAACCTCACAGAACTGCACTGCATCTCAGTCAGGTCCCCTGCAGTTCCATTACCACCAGCTCACTGTAATTTCAGTCAACAAAACCATCACTTATTTTGCTGCCATTTACTCTTTCTCTGAAACACCTCAAGCCCAACTAATTCCACCAGTTTGCATCTTTATTTAATCCAATATCACTCATACACCAACCTTTTCAGCTACCATTGTTTCAACTCCAGTTATGACTAGCAGCTACAATTATGTAGCCTCCAAGCTTAGCACAGTCTGCACTCCAGCTACGCAGAAACAGCTCGTTCACGCCAGCCAGTTCACTTGCAATACCTTGCACCTCCAAGCACCAGCTGTGCCTGCAAAGTACACAATTCCACCAGCAAAAACCTCCAATCATCAGTTCAATCAACCCTGCAATTACAATTCCATCTTCACACTCTTTTCTGTCAAACCACTTTCAACAACCACATTCCCCAGTACATACTCCACCTGCAATTGAATCACCCTCAGCTCCATTATAGCATCAACATACAACTTCCTCCATCCCTTCACTATATCAGTCTCAAGCCTTCCATTAACTGCAATTCTTGCGACCCATTCTTTCTCTTGTTCTCTAGGATTGGCAGAAGCAACAATTTGCATCTCAGACCACCACCATGAGCATCTGTAACTCGGAAACACATCCATTTCTGGAACCCAAAGATCATCTTCACAGGAGCATCAGGTTCACCAGCACCATTTACCATTATTTCCTTGAGTCTTGCACTGCACCAGCCACCTGCTAGCTCTCAACTGTAGCATCATATCCCATCTGCAACTCCTTTTCAGTCATCACCTACAACCACAGCTTACTGCTTCTAACTATAGCATCACCACCAGGGACATCTCCTCCTTGCATCCAGTTACACACTGAAATAGCACTTAATTACACAACAACCCATTTGGTGGTACTACCACAAACAAATCCAGCTTCAACTTTGAACTCATAAAGAAATCTCCTCTTTCTGTAACATCAGTTCTCCTTTCTTGCCTTCTAGAATGAGTCCTAACCAACTGTTCTTGACCACCATCTTAACACCAACATCAACAACCAACTCGATCATAGTCACAAACCCATTTCAATCCTGACATAACCCATTCGATCTCTGCTTCAATACAAAAGCCCTAACTTAGAATTTCTCCCCATTTCTTCTTCTCTGTCAATCTTCTCAATCTAACACCAATTCAACTCAAGCCCAGGTTAATTCAACTCACAATCATGCTATTAAACCTTCCCAGTTCTTCAACAACACACAACTTCAATTCCTCCTGAGTCTCTTTTCAGTTCTCGGTTTTAATCAGCAGTCTTGGCTGCCCTTCTTTTCTCCTCAATTTCATGAACAAATAATTGAGAAAGAAATGACTTTCTCGATTTAGGGTTGGATCAATCATTGGGCTAGCTATTTGCGCCCTTTATGCAGCCACCCAGGATATCTACACCTAAACATGAATGATAAGGGACACCCAGATGGCACCCCTTAACCTTGACTGGACTTTGTTTAGTACTCCTCCAAAGAGCTTCCCCTTAACCAGTACCGGGCTCCAGATAGTGTTCTTCTCTAAAATGACAATTGCTCCCTTTATGCTCCAAATGAATGCTTTTCCACCAGCTGCAGCCGCCTCTTGCATCTCAAGTCCACTTCTTCTCTTCAATGTCTTAACATCATTAAAGCCGCCATGCTTTTCAGACATAATTTGCATCACTAAAGCTAGCATACTTTTCAGACAGAGATGAATAAATAAAAGCAAATAATGAGCCACAATCCGCCTCCAA
This sequence comes from Papaver bracteatum, assembly GCA_023529315.1. NCBI lineage: Eukaryota > Viridiplantae > Streptophyta > Magnoliopsida > Ranunculales > Papaveraceae > Papaver > Papaver bracteatum. The sequence continues at coordinate 74,175 of JAJJWX010003493.1, forward strand.
CGCTTTTGCCATGTTTCCTCTTCTTTTGATCCAAATGACTCCAAAGTACCTAAATACTCAAAAACAAAGCATAAGATACATAATTTACAAGAAAACTAGCAGAGAAAGCATAAACAATAGATAAATAATAAGGTGTTTTAGACACCTATCGAATTCCCCCACACTTAGACTTTGCTAGTCCTCGAGAAAATCAAACAAAATAATTATAAAACATACATACAACTCCGTCTCGTCAAGGCTACGGTCACTTTAAGCATAAATAACAAGCCTTTAAACCCCTAGGTGTCCCTAGTGGACGAGTTTTAGTCTCGTGAAAGTTTACAAGAGGTCTGCCTACAAAACCTATATTTCCAACTCCGTCTATTTGTGACAAATCAATGAACGAATCCAAAATGACTACAGGAGGAGGTACCTTGCACAAATTAAATTCATATATTAGTAAATAAAGCTGTAATTAGATAGTCGAACAAGCCACAATACTCGGAAACTAACAAACCACAATCACAATGAAAATATTAAGAAGATGGATATAGATGTAGATGTTGGCGAATGTTCACAAGTAATCGATGTTTCCCATATATGTATGAAGGTCACTGCCAAGATGAACCTATGCATCTTATTGGATTGAGATAATTGTCTGAATTCTACATTAACTCACTGGCATATACAAGGGAACCATGAGTGACTTTATTCAACCAATATAATACTTTCTTTTCTTTTTCTTTTTCACTTTTTTTTTTCACTTTTTTTTTTGTAGACATCATGATTAGATCTTTTGGATCCAAGCACATGCTTCTTATCAGCAAGAATGTGATAGTTTCCTTGGATCCTACATTCCACGCTTGTTTAGGCGACGAAGACAGGGACAACATTTCACACATACTGCTATCCAAGTGTCTTTTTATTCCGTTTGGTCTAATTGGTCGGTCTCTTTTATTCTTTCTTTTTTTCTTTCTAGAAACTCGATCACTTTATTTCATCCTAGCATTAATAACAAGTCAATGTTTAGTGACCCACCAAAGCACTTAGAGAACAATAGATAAATATGGAAAAATAAAAATAGAATGTGATATGGTGATATTCCGAGATATGGTAACAAATATCATGTTATTTATGATTTCTGAGCTATGTTCGTCCCTTTTAGTTAATTGGTTCCTCAACTCCTGCAATCAAAATGGTTCCATCCACTAATGGTGTCATCCTAAAGGCACAAGTTTCTAGATTTCAGAGTTCAAAAAGCACAAAAGCACAATTTTTTTCTTGGTTTTTCTACTTTTCTGATTTTTCTGATTTTTTTTTTTTTTATAACTAAAGGCATAAAACTTAACTAAAGGAATAAAACACACTAAAACAAACTATACAAACATATAAATGCTCCCCCACACTTAAACTTTACACTGTCCTCAATGTAAAATTGAATCGTCCAAAGAAAGTTCAAGGTGGGAAATTCCGCAAATGATATGCAAAAACAAGAAAATAAAGATAAAATGCTTAAAAATAAAAAGATAAAGGTAAAGATACAAAACAGGTGGGTTGCCTCCCACTTAGCGCTTGGTTTAAAGTCGTCAGCCCGACTTGCTCATTGCTTGTTACGCCTTAGCCGACTTCCAACACCTTATGGAAATCTGATTGAATGGTACTTTGATGTTTCCTCGCCTCAAAGATGTTGAAGTGTATGACTTCTTCATAGAACTCCATAGTCAAGGTGCAATTGTGGACATCAATCTTCGTTCTAGAGGTACTCATAGATGGTCTACCCAACAATAAAGGTGTAGAAGAGTATGAATTCACATCACTCATGTCTAAAACGTAGAAATCCACTGGAAATATTAGTCCTTTTACCTGCACCAAAACATCCTCAACAATCCATTTAGGGTAAACATTAGATCTATCGGCAAGTTGAATAACTATGCTGGTTTTATTGAGAGGACCAAGATTTAAAGCATTATAAATCGAAGTAGGCATAACATTAATAGACGCTCCTAAATCTAACATAGCTTTTGCAAACCTTGTTTTACCAATAGTGCATGGAATAGTGAAACTACCGGGATATTTCAATTTAGGTGGGAGTTTCTTTGTAAGATACGCCGAAGCGTTTTCCCCCACACTCATTACCTCATTACCGGTTAGCTTGTGCTTGTTAGTGCACAATTCCTTTACACACTTTGCATAGCGAGGAGATTGCCTAATTACTTCAGTGAGTGGAATATTATCTTGGACCTTCTTAAAAACATCCCAAATATCCCTATCTTGTTCCACCTTCTCATTAGCTTTAACGAACCTGCCAGGAAAAGGTAAAGGAGGAACATAAGTAGAAACAAGAGGTTTAGAGTTTGATTTAGTTACCTCGGGAGTTTGTGGAAAATCTGCTTTCTTTTCCTCCAAAATTAGTTCCTTTGGCGCTTCTTCTTCACCCGAATTTGTAACTTCGGGTTGCACAAATTGCGTACCACTTCCCAACTCAATAGAATTGACACCCTCTCTTGAGTTAAGAGGTTGGGAAGGGAGTTTCTCACCATTTTGTGCATGCAACTGATTAATCTCCTCGGACATTGAACCTACTTGTGTTTGCAAGTCCTGGACCACACCCTCCGTTCTTTGCATAAAAGATTTCAGCAACTCTTCCATATTGGACCCTTGATTTTCAGGTGGTTGTTGTTGTTTCTGGAATTGTTGTTGTTGCGGTTGACCAACTAGTGATTGCAACTCCTTAATTGCATTATCCATTTTCTGCTAATTTAAGATCACTAGTTGTTGATTTTGATGTACCACGGACATTAGAGCCTCCACCAAAGTAGCCATATTCTCCAATTCTGGATTATGCCCTGTGGTTGTTGCACTTGTTGTTGGAACTCATGCGGATGGCTGTAAACAGAACTTCCACTTGCAACTTGCTCGTAAGTGTTGGAGTAAATACCATACGACTGAGTTGAGAATATAGCATTGACATGCTCTACGTTCTCATAAGCTGGGCGTGACGGTTTTACAACCACTGCTATAATTTGTTGCATCATTTCCATTAGATTGCTCATTTGTTGACATAATTCAATAATCTCGTCAACTTGATTAACTCCCTTGGTAGGTGGTTCTGATCCACGACTTGAAAATTATTGAGAATTTGCTGCCATACTCTCAATCAACCCCTTAGCTTGTGTCACCGTCTTGTTCATAAGTGCACCACCACTTGCAGCGTCAATAAGATTCCTATCACTTGCTTGGAGACCTTCATAGAAGTATTAGATAATCATTGCGTCACTAAATTGGTGATGAGGGTAGCTTGCCACCAATCTCTTGTATCGTTTCTAACATTCATATAAAGATTCTCCCACATTTTGCTTCATCCTACAAATCTCCTTGCGAATTTGAGTAGCCTTTGATGCAGGAAAATATCTCTAAAAAGAGTTTCTTCAACCTATTTCATGTTGTGACACTTTCGGGAGGCAAATAATATAACCAATCCTTAGCACTATCCGCCAAAAAGAATCGAAAATTTTTCAACATTGCACCATCCGCATCAGTATCCACTGGAAGCACGTCCATGACAATGGTGTGGAAGTCCATAAGATGCTTGTTTGGGTCTTCATTCACCATGCAATGGAACTTTGGTAATTCTCTAAGCAGCCATGGCTTGATCTCGAAAGTAGAGTTTGTTTGAATACACCCCTGTTGTGTATCCAGCTTGTGTGAAGCCAACTCCTTGAGTGTGCGATTTGCATCACCCATTGCTTCTCCCAGTTTGTATTTCAGTAAGGTACCTGAAACACAATTCTCAAAACGAAATTAAAAACAACGTAAAAATAAGAAACCAAAACTATATAACAAGCCGAATGCCTCCCCGAAAACGGAGCCAAAATTTGATCGGTTGTCAGCCGAGCAAAAATAATTCACTTTCTCACTCTACTAAATATGAATGAAGAACGTGATAAGAAAGAGTTCGTATCCACAGAGAGGCGATTGTTGTTATGAAATTTTCAGATTCTTAAGTAACCAAGTAACCTAGGGTGTGTTTTTGTTTTTATCAAAGTAATAAAACTAAATAAAGCAAAGTAAATAATAGGAATAATCAATAAAGAGAAGATATTGGTCAAGGGATAGTATCATTCACAAACATGTATTTTTCATCTATGATTAGAATTGGTAATTTAATCTCGCAATTATCAAAAGCCCTAGGATATCTTGATCGCAAGAGTATCCCGTTTATTTTCTGATTTTATCACAAACAACATTAAAAGATGCTATTGTGAAATCTTCTTAAAAAGCAACCTAAAGTGTAAAAGCACAATTAGGTTTAACTCCCTAAGAGCAATAAGTTCTATGAAATAAGACTAATCAATGCAAACAAACGTGTAAAAGCACTAATTCGTTTTAACAAAGGTTATGATTCATATGCGATTAAAAAGATGTATCACTACAAGTATTAACCACAAGATGCTACTAGAAATCAGGGATAAAAACTTTTACGTATTGAAAACCCTAATATAGCTATAGAGATGAAAACAAATCCAATTGATTCCGGACTCAACCAAACTAGCATTCAAATCATATGATAACAAAAACGATGAATCATAAACGATAGAATTGAGACAAAACTAATTCATAGAATCAAATAATATGCTTGAAGAAATCAATTTTTATCCCATAACCAATAATTGTATTTAGTTATTCATATTAATGGAGTTCATCATCGAAATATTCAAAGAAAGAAGATGAAACATAAAATAAAGCAAACCCTAGAAGTAGTTCTCTGCAAAAGCCCCAAGAATAGAATAAAACGTGATCACCAAAAAGAAGTAAAACTTCACCTTTTGTAGCTTTTCTCCAAAATTAGGTCCAACTTTTCAAAGTCCATTAGATAGAAGTTCACCAAGCCCACAAGTGATAGAAACCCGTGTAGAAAATATGTCCCCAAAACGCTCGCCGAAAAACTGGGGTTTTGGCCGGAATCCGTACCGTCAATCACCGCCGGCCACCGGTCAAATGGTCCAACTCGGGTCAACTGAGTCAACTCGGGTCAAGTACCGAGTCATACCAAGTCAGCTGATCCAAGACTGAGTTAGCCATCTAACTCAGCTGAATCAGGCTAACTGGGCTACCAGGCCAGAACCATGAGCTATTGTAGGCCAAATTTGATGTTGTGCCAAGGTTGCGCTTCACTACTTCACAGCCAGCCATGATGGTTGTGCCTCTCCTACAACTTTAAATCTCTCTGCAATTTGATCATCACAGCACCACCTGCAAATGTAACTTCACATATAAACTGCAGCACCCATTTAACCAGTTTACAATCATCAACATAAGCATAACTTCAATCTTGTAATTCACCAACAAGGCAAAACATCCTCCATGTGTGGCTCCATAATTCCCAGCTTCCACTCAAACTGCAATCACCATTCATCCATAGCCATCTAAATCAACACTTCCATTTTCTCATCAGCTCCAACTTAGTCCTGCCATACTCCTACACTTCCCTGCAATCTCAGCTCTTGCACAACCTCAATTGAACTCAAACCAACCCCTGAAATCACTTGTCTCAGCTGCAGACTCAATTGCTCTATATCCAACCATCACAGTTCATACCTCACTGTTAATTCAGATCAAAGTAACAGCTCAAACCTTTATTATTCAGTCTCTCTTCCAATTAAAACTGCAAAACCTCACAGAACTGTACTGCATCTCATTCAGGTCCCCTGCAGTTCCATTACCACCAACTCCCTGTAATTTCAGTCAACAAAACCATCACTTATTTTGCTTCCATTCACTCTTTCTCTGAAACACATCAAGCCCAACTAATTACACCAGTTTGCATATTAATTTAATCCAATATCACTCATACACCAACCTTTTCATCTACCATTGTTTCAACTCCAGTTATGACTAGCAGCTACAATTATGTAGCCTCCAACCTTAGCACAATCTGCACTCCAGATACGCAGCAAAAGCTCGTTCACGCCAGCCAGTTCACTTGCAATACCTTGCACCTCCAAGCACCAGCTTTGCCTGCAAGTACACAATTCCACCAGCAAAAACCTCCAATCATCAGTTCAATCAACCTGCAATTACAATTCCATCTCCACACTCTTTCTTGTCAAACCACTTTCAACAACCACATTCCCCAGTACATACTCCACCTGCAATTGATTCACCCTCAGCTCCATTCTAGCATCAACACACAACTGACTCCATCCCTGCACTATATCAGTCTCAAGCCTTCCATTAACTACAATTCTTGCGACCCATTCTTTCTCTTTTTCTCTAGGATTGGCAGAAGCAACAATTTGCATCTCAGACCACCACCATGAGCATCTGTAACTCGGCAACACATCCATTTCTGGAACCCAGAGATTATCTTCACAGGAGCATCAGGTTCACCAGCACCAGTTAAAACTATTTCCTTGAGTCTTACACTGCACCAGCCACCTGCTAGCTCTCAACTGTAGCACCATATCCCAGCTGCAACTCCTTCTCAGTCATCACCTATAACCACAGCTTACTGCTTCTAAGTATAGCATCACCACCAGGGCCATCTCCTCCTTACATCCAGTTACACACTGACATAGAACTTAATTACACAACAACCCATTTGGTGGTACTACCAAAAACAAATCCAGCTTCAACTTTGAACTCATAAAGAAATCTTCTCTTTTTGTAACATTAGATCTCCTTTCGTGCCTTCTAGAATGAGTCCTAACCAACTGTTCTTGACCAACATATTAACACCAACATCAACAACCAACTCGATCATAGTCACAAACCCATTTCAATCCTGACAGAACCCATTCGATCTCAGCTTCAATACAAAAGCCCTAACTTAAAATTTCTCCCCATTTCTTCTTCTCTGTCAATCTTCTCAATCTAACGCCAATTCAACTCAAACCCAGGTTAATTCAACTCACAATCATGCTATTAAACCTTCCCAATTCTTCAACAGCACACAACTTCAATTCCTCCTGAGTCTCTTTTCAGTTCTCGGTTTTAATCAGCATTCATGGAAGCCCTTCTTTTCTCCTCAATTTCATGAACAAATAATTGAGAAAGAAATGACTTTATCGATTTAGGGTTGGATCAATCATTGGGCTAGCTATTTGTGCACTTTATGCAGCCACCCATGATATTTACACCTAAACATGAATGATAAGGGACACCCAGATGGCACCCCTTAACCTTGACTGGACTTTGTTTAGTACTCCTCCAAAGAGCTTCCCCTTAACCAGTACCGGGCTCCAGATAGTGTTCTTCCCTAAAATTACAGTTACGCCCCTTTT
>JAJJWX010003493.1:81453-103985 GCA_023529315.1 Papaver bracteatum
TTCTTATTAATTATGCTCGGTTCAAATACCATTATTTTAATTAATATTTTATTTTAAACACTACCAGATTCACCTCTTGTATATCATGGTCCTCTATTAAACCTTGCAACCATTCTTCATCCGTTTCTGCCTTAACCAAAGTCTCGACATCAACATCATCATTACAAATATTCACAAGTTCAATTGGGTCTTCCACAATATTGGTCATAACGGTTTCATTCTCAACATACTCCTCTTCATTAGACTCAAACCATGTTGCAAAATTCTGAAAAACATTAGTTTCCTCATGTACCTTTTGAATAGGTGCTTGATAATTATAAAGATCAAGAGTTGAATCAACTACACTAACATCATCAAATATCTCCAAAGGTTGGTGCTTTTCAACACAATCATCTTCGTCTTCATCTTCAGACTCACCATAATCATAATCGTCGTCGGTTTCCCAACCTTTATCACGACATCGTTTAAGTTCCATATGAATGGTCCTACTAATTTCATCGACAAGCTCTTCCGAGTATCCATCGTCTTCCAACTTGTATAATTTCTGCGTAAGTTTCCTGACGTTCATACGCTTACCACCATTAGCTACAATATGGTCTCTTTCCCATGACTATCCCCTTTGAATGGGTGAATGATCATAACTACGATCCGGAATCGGGTAAGAAGGCATATTCTAGAAATTGGTTTGTGCGACGTTCTCCCTATTACGATCAAGTTGGTCTAGCCTTTATTGCATATCTTGCAATCCATGCATAATCTGCATACAACTCGAATAAAGCCAATTAGAAGTAGAATTATCCCACCTAGGTGCTTGACTTACATACCCAATACAAGGTTGTTGTTGGTATGTACGAAAATCACCATAAGGTTCTCTAAGATATGCATCATAGCCAATAAATTGGTTTTGGTTGCATTCCATAGATGGTGGGAAATTGTCATAGTGTTGAGGAGGTTGAAAGTCGTATCCATTGTTCCAATATGCTCCTTCCATAGAATTGGTACCTGAAATACGATTCCCAAACCAAGGTTAAAAACCAGAAAATAAGAAAAACATAAAAATAAAACAAAAAAACAAAAATAAGAAACCAAAAACAAGTGACAACCGTTGCCTCCCCGGAAACGGCGCCAAAATTTGATCGATGTCGTATGCGTCAAAAATAATTACACTTCCTCACAACTCAAAATATAAATATATCAAGGGCAATAAAGGATCAATCCCACAGAGAGGTCTAGGTTGTCAATATATTTTCGGTTCCTTATATAAAACACCGGGTATTTTCTGATTTTTATAAGCTAAAATAAAATAAAAACAAAACAAAGAAAAGTAAACGAATCAAGGTAGTGAGAATATTGGTTAAGGATTCATCTTCATTCACAAATATGTTTTCTTCACAATAACTAGAATTGATATTTTTAATCTTTGCGTTTATCAAAAGCCCTAGGATACCTTGATCGCAAGAATATCCGCAAATCTCCTTTTGTTATCAACAAACACATTAAAAGATGCGAATATGAGTTCTATCTTAAAGAACAACCTAACGTGTAAAAGCACTAATCAAGTTTAATTCCCTATATGCATTAAGTTCTATGAAATCAGGCCAATCAAAGCAATCGAACGTGGAAAACGCACTAATCCGATTTAACAAAGGTTATGGTTCACATATGATTATAAGGATGCATCACTACAAGCTATAACCATATTCATGCTACTTGTAATCAGGAATCTATCACTTTTACGTATAACAAACCCTAATCTAGCAATAGAGATGAACACAAACTCAACCGATTCATGACTCGATCAAACAAGCATTCAATTCATGTAACAATGGAAACAGTGAATCATAAACGATAAAGTATGGAGACAAAACTAATTTATCATATCAAAAACCATATTGTGTGAAATCCAATTATTCCATAACCAATAATAAAATCAAGCACTCATGTTAAAGGAGTTCATCATAGAAAGTAAAGAAGAAAACTATCATGAAACCCTAGCACAAGAGTATGAGTCTCCCTAATGGAGATATAAGATAAAGATATATGGTTTTGAGAAAAGACTTCTCTTTTATAGCTCTTCTTGTTCCAAAATTAGGTTTAGCCTTCAATATCTTCAAATCCACGTCCATATACTAGTCCACCAAGCCCAGGTGTGAGAAATATGTCTCTGGAAATTTTGGGTCCAAAACTGGTCGCCGGAATTGCTGACGTCATCACCGGAATCCGGTCGCCAGAAAATTGTCTCAGGTCAAACTGACATTTTTGATTAATCGTCACCAATAAGTATGTACTCCCAGCAACTCATCTCTCCTTCTCTGCATTTCAAACATTCACAAAATACTACCTAAACCAATTTCTTGTTCTTACGAAAACGTACCCAAAAGCGTGACGTGTAGCTCATACTTCCAACCATCAATTCTTGGATCCGATTCATACCATCCTCACGATTCACTGAAACATTGCAGTCCATGCTTCAACTTCCGAAATACGACTACCGGAACTATGCTCACCGACGCGCCATTCTCGCCCACTTTTTGCACTTCAAAATCCATTCCCTTTACTGCCTTGTTCTCCACTGCACAACTGCAGCTTAATTAGTACTGTCCAACCACCTGCAGTTTAGACACTGCATAGCTGTAATATCAGCACAATTCAACCATAACAGTTCCTGCCATTCATTCCACCATAACCTTCACTCCATCACTACAGTCATCAATATCAGTCTTTCACGCAACCATCATTACCAAAACCCATAACTATCGGCACCTGCAATATTAATTTAGTCATTCGAGCCATTCCTGCAATGCACAACTCGACACACAAACTAAACCCATGCCAACTGCCACCTGACAGCTTGAATTCAACTCCATTGTCCACTGCATCATTGATTCATTGTACCAGAAAAAGCTCCTACTTCTCATGTATCCCTGCAAGTTCAGTTCCACCACAGACCATTGCAATCAAACCAACAACACTGCGCCAGCACTACTTCTCTTCAATCTTCTTATAATCATTGCATTGAACTCTCAGCTGCAACGCAGCTTCTAAAACTGCAGCACATTCGGCTCATCCTTGCACCAGCTATATCGATCCTCATTGTTTGCCTTCTAACTCCACCAATGCACAACAGCACCTTAACTCGCAAATTCGTACATTCCCAAACACTGCATACATGAGACCACAAACTCATCGCAACAAGCACAAAGATGTTATGCAGTCTAACATCTTCAACTGGTGGCATTCTCTCTGTAATTAAACCCCATTATTAACCATATGCCATTGCTCCCAGTAACCTCTGATTCTTGCACTTGTTCCGCACCATTCATTGTTGTAGCTATATCTGGTCATGCTCCTGCACTCTAACCTCTACCAAATCTCCACCACAAACTTCATTATATGATCACCATTTCAATCGAGACCTGCACTCCAACTGCTCTGGTCACTTAGGCCTTTCTACAAATATTTTGTATGCCATGCCTACAACTTCTTGCCTTAAGACTCCATCAGTTCCATTTCTTCCATAATTGCTCAATCATACACCCAAAAAAACAATCACCTCATATAAAACCAAACCTTGGCAACGATTCCTCTACTGAGATCTCAAATTCCATCTCAGGTTTCCTCCATATTCTCCAACTCTGCAAGCAACAGTCCATCAACATGAACCCTAATTCACGACCAAAACTATCATCAATGAGGACCCATCTCATAATTCAATCCACAATCAATAACATCTTCTGATTCTTATTGGAAACATCCCACAACAACAACCACCAACAGACTGCTAATCCATTTCAGCTCAAAATCATGGCAGGAGCATCTTCAAATTCTTGTATTCGAGCTACTCCCATGTTCTTCTCACTCAAATCTAACTTAACCCTCATAGAACAATCTCACGAACTATTGGACCATGGTTTGCCGGTAAAAGAACCTAGTGTATCGAGAGATACTGCCCCTGTGAAGTTTGGTTCGGAAGTGTTGAACTGAATTGAGAAAGTGGTAATTGAATTTTTGTCCCTACTTTTGATGGTCTATACAAATATCCTTATCACAAAATAAATATGTCCCTCTTCATCCAAAAGCCCATCAGGGGCCCAATAACAAATTATTAACTTCCAAATATACCCCCTGTGTGTTATCTTCTTTTAATTTCTTAATACTTCATTTTTTTCTTCTTCTCGTATTTCTCTTTCAAGAACCACCAACATCTCTGCAACTACCACCACCAGCTCCGCCGCCCGTCGCCGCCACCACCACGTCCATCGCTATTAGCAACAGATCTATCTATCTACCTACTATCTTCTTCTTTTCTTAATAGCAGCGACGTCTCGAGTTCAATTTCTTAGAAGATTTGAAGTTCAGATCTGAACCGAGAGAAGTTTTGGTTCGATTTGAGATGGAAGAAGTTGGTTATGGCAGAGAGGGATGAATCAGATGATGAAAATGGATCTTTTCGATCTTATAAGATGGGAGAAATGATAATTTCTGCTACTGGTGATTGATAAGATGCGGTTGAATTTAAGAAAAGAGGGGTTTTGATGTGGCTGTTGTTGCAGTTGGTGATGAAAATTACAGGTGGTAGTGTTGAGCTCAAGAGAATAAATGGTGTTGTCTGCTGGGATTTTGGATAACTCGAGTAGAATTATAATGAATGAGACTAGCAGATGAATAGTTTTGTTAATCATGGTGATGTGGTTCAAACAGAGATAGTGAAACGGTGGATGTGCTGTGAGCTGGTAAAGATAGTCACGTTATGATCAATTTCCATTCCGATTCCCCAATCAACGCACGAGTACCTACAGTTCGTATGTTGTTCGAGAGAAAAATGGGTAACTAATCACCGGAACTCCACCGAAAATACTCTATTGTTGAGTTCCAACCACTGTGTGTCAAAAATCTGAACCAGGAGTTTTCCAATCAGACAGTATTGGAACTAGTAATTCAATCATGAATTCTCATAAACGCTCTAGAAAAGAGGTAATTTCATTTCACTATTAAATCGTTTCATTTCTCATTTCGGGAAAAAAATAAAAAAATCAACAAAATATCTCTTAAATTATCGAATCGATTTGATATCGAAACAACTTGATTGATTTGTTTTTGAGTTTGCATGGTGGAAATATTTTTGGATTTGAATCTTTTGTACAAAATTATGTTCGAGTTTTGAATTAATTTCAGGTTTTAGATTCTGAGATTTGTTGTTGTGTCTTGCTCTTTTGAGTGCTTAGTATACATAGATTTAAAATATGAAATTCTCATTCTCTCGTTAATGTCTATCAGAGTTTTTTTTTTCTTTCTGATGCTGGAATTCTGATTTGCAATTGGTGTCGCCTTTTACAATATCTGATCGAACTATCCATAAGAAAGGGTGTTTGCTATTAGCTAATCCCCAAGCAAACTATCCATAAGAAAGTGTTGATGATGATGATGTTTAGTAATTGGTGTTGATGTTGATGATGTTTTAGGTGTTGTTGAATTTTATTATTGTTCTTTGAATTGGTAACATTTCACATTGCTAGTTCCATGTTCAATAGTATATAAGCTTTATTCAAGTGTAGTTTCTAATCCCATTTTTTGGCAGTGAAGCAGGCAGTTGGATCAACTATGGTTGTTGATCCATATATTTTGGATCAACTATGGTTGTTGATCCAACTGAAATGTATAAACATCCACTGTTGATCCAACTGAAATGGATAAACATCTATTGTTGATTCAACTGAGATTGGTTTTGAAGCTGGTCTTGGAGCTGTTGGTGTTTATGAATCTACAGGTAATGAAATATGGTGGTTATCTGGGTTGAAACATGCAGTGATATTGGATCAACTATGGTTGTTGATCCATATATTTTGGATCAACTATGGTTGTTGATCCATCTATATGGGATCAACTAATGTTGTTTATCCTTTGACCTCATGCTTTTGTAGTTTAAATCATGTAAATTTATCCCAATGTTGAACTTGTGGTGCAATGGTAGCATGCCTGACTCCATGTCAGATGATGCGTGTTCGACTCACGCCAAGTTCACTCCATTTTACATGGATAAACTATCATTATTGATCCAATTTTACATGGATAAACTTCCATTGTTGATCCACTAAAATTGGATCAACTTCTATTGTTGATCCTTTTTTCTTGGATAAACTAGATAAACTTCTACTGTTGATGTTTTTGTGGGTGGATCTGAAACTGTAGCTAATGAAGTGGTAGCATTTTTCCATCAGCATGGATAAACATCCATTGTTGATCTAACTGCAATGGATAAATTTCTACTCTTGATCCAACTGCAATGGATAAACATCCATTGTTTGATCCAACTGAAATGGATCAACTACTTTTTGTTGATACAAAAAAAATTGAACCAGTGATGGTGGCGGCAGCGGTGGTGACGGTGGTGGTGGCAGCGGCGGCGGCGACGAATTTGTGGTGGAGGAGGACTAGTGGTGGTGTAATGGTGGCGGTGAAGGAGTGGTGGTGGAATATTGGTGGTGGTGGCGGTTGGTAGGTGGTGGTTGTTGAACGGTGGTGGTGGTGGAATGGTAGTTGAATGTTGGTGGTGGTGGTGCTAGTGGTGGTGGTGAAGTGGTAGATGAAAAAATTTGTTGTATTTTGAAATAAAGAAAAATATTATATGAGCGAGGGTATTAAAGTAATCTAATATTAAATGGATAAGGTTATAAAAAAGGAGGGACATAATTATTGTTGCATAAGGATATATTTGTAGGGAGTTAAAAGTAGGGACATATAATTAATATACCCATTGAGAAAGGACACTCATGGCCTAGTTACGGTAATTAGACTTCAGATGGTTGTTGGCACCCATTGTAGTTATGGGCCACCCAGTGACCATTTGGCCTGTCATTTCCAGAGAACCGACAGTCTAATTCTTCCCATCTCCTTGCGCAATCTCAGCCGGCTCCATGACTCGCCTATGAATTGACCTTCTCGCTCCATTTAGATCCAATTGAACGTTTTCTTCTTCTTTCACTCCGAATGACTCCAAAGTACCTAATGAGCTCAAAAGCAAACATAAGATACATAATTTACAAGAAAAATAACAAAAAAAGCATAAATACTAGATATTAAATTAGGTGTTTTAGACACCTATCAGCCGGCCGGTCATGTTGCCCGATCCCGCAAACCTTTCCTTGTTTTATAATATTTTTTCATGAATCCATGAAATTTATGGAGAATTCATGAGTTTTGCAAAAACAAGGAAAGTTGCTAAATTGAAGGAGTTTTCATGAGTTCATGAAAAATAACAAAAATTGGAAAAATAATGGGAGAGGCAAGGAACCGGCCAGACCGTGGGCCCGGCCCGTGGACGCCTCATATTATTTTATTATTATTTGTTTTCTCTTGTTTTGCATAGGATTCCTCATCTGTTCTTATTTTTGAATGCTCGTTCGTGCATCCGGGTCCTCAGTCGTGCATCATTGTTGAATACACTTACACCATTTTTTGTGGGGCTTACTCAGGGATGGTCTAGATACCCGGTGGTTGAATATTTATTGTTAATTCATGAAATTTAGTGTAGAATAATTCATGAACTTAACAATAAAATAAGTGGTTATTTATTATCAATTCATAGGATCAGCAGTGGATTCGACCATGAACTCGGAATAATAAACCAGGCATTACCATTCCATGGGATCGTGGATTTGACCATAGAATAAGAGTAAGAAAATTATCTATTACCATTTCATGAGATTAGCAGTGAATTCGATCATGAAATCGGAGTAATGAGATAAGTATGTACTCCCAGCAACTCATCTCTCCTTCTCTGCATTTCAAACATTCACAAAATACCACCTAAACCAATTTCTTGTTCTTACGAAAACGTACCCAAAAGTGTGACGTGTAGCTCATACTTCCAACCATCAATTCTTGGATCCGACTCATACCCCCCTCATGATTCACTGAAACATTGCAGTCCATGCTTCAACTTCCGAAATCCGACTACCGTTTTTGGAATTTCGGATGTCATTTTTACATATATAGGGAGGAGAGAGAAAGTCCCGATTGGATAGGAGAGAGAAAGTCCCGATTGGATAGGAGCACAATCGGTCTAAAATCTACCGACGCTGATTTCGCTCAAACACTATTCTGAAGCATAATTAAGGTTAAGATCAATGATTAGCGGCTAAATCGAGTGTTTTTTTCTAATTCAAAAAAAAAAAAAAAAAAAAAAAGAGTACTGATACATCAACTTCTGTTCCTGTCACTTCAAAAAAAATTAGTCCGATCTCTGATGAGGAACAACAATTGGGTGTTCTCGATAAGGTAATCACCAAATTGTACGCCAATATTGTCTCAAATTACAAATTGATGGACTTTGATTCATCAAACATGGCAACTCCTTGCTTCAATGGATCTAAAGTATCGATTCGTATATCGGAAGATGAATATCAACAAGGTGTGAAAGAATGCAAGAATTGCTTAATAGGAAGAATGGTGTTGCCGAAGGGATCGGATCCCTTGACCATGTCGGATATTCATAAAACACTTACCACTGCTTGGAACATTAAAGATTGGGTGATTTCGACTTTGGGCAAAGGATTCTTCTGCTTCAAATTCGCTCGTGAAGAAGATGTTGTTTTCATTAGATCTGCAGGAGCGTGCAATATAAAACAAGGGGTCATTCACTTCCGAAAATGGGTTCCAGACTTCAACCCTCAGACTCAAAGCCAATCTCTTGCTCAGGTTTGGATCCGAATTTTTGGTTTAAGTTATGAATATTGGAGACCAAAAACATTGTGTGAAATCTCTAGCGCCATAGGTGATCCACTGTATATTGATAGAGCTACTTTATCAAGAAGCTTTGGACTATATGCTAGAGTTTTAGTTGAAATGGATATATCGGGTAAGGAGATAAACGAAATCCATGTTGAGAGAGACAAAAATTTCTTCGACATAAGAGTAACGTATGAAAAAAGGCCTTCTTATTGCCAATTCTGCAACATGATAGGTCATGTAGAAGGTTTATGCAAGAAAAAATAGCTTCATCAGAGCAATGTCGTTGTGTTGAACAAGGATGCGCAAAATCAGACTAAGAAGAACGGTGGTTGGAAAAATATAAAGGACAAGAAAAATTACGAAAAGGGTAATACAAGCAATGCTGAAAAATCCACAAATTTGGAGATTGATGTCCTAAATTCTGGGGACTCAGGGTCGAAGAATGTCGGGGTTGAAACAAAGGAGATTACCACAACAACAAAGGAGAAAACTAAGGAAGACAATACTACTGATATTAGAAAGGAGGCTACGAGGGAGGCGGACAATTTTACAGACACTCAGCAAGACGACACGGTGAGTGTCGAAACTCTGAACGATACAGATGAAGAGGAAGAGATAAAGGACGAGAGGATGGTGAAAAGATCCATTTCAGATGCGGATGCAGACGCTATTGCCAATGCGGAAGCAAATTCTCAGCAAATGCTAGAGACGGTTGGAACATCACAAGTTCAAATGACAGATGAAAAGGCGGTTGAGGTGATTGATGAGAATGCAGCTACTATTGGCCAGGAGGTAGTTACAGCGAAAGAGGTGAATACTGACAACAGTGCTGGGACAGGAATGACAGTGACACAAGAGAAGGAGGTTGTTGTGGTAGATGCGGATGCAATTGATAATACCAGGCAAGCAGCTGTAGTGAAATAAGTGAATGCGGAGGAGGTAAGGGATACAGTTGACACGGTGGTGACAGGAATTGCAGTGGAAAATTCTCCTGCGGATGCTAAGAAGCATAATCTTGTTCCTATGGCGGCTAAATCTCAGTGCAAAAAGGACAAAAATAAATACAAAAAGGAACCGGTAGTTATTCACCCTAAACCTCGGACTATGCGTCCAAGGATCGATGCCAACCCCCCTCAATGAAAACACTTTAGTGGAACTTGCGTGGCTTTGGCAATGCAGATACGTAGATGGTGTTTCAAAATTATTTTCGTAATTTCATCCCGGATTTAGTTTTTATTGCAGAACCTTGGATTTCTTTCTCCTCCATTCAGCCGAGTTACTGGACTAATCTTGGGTTGGAACTGGTGGCTCTTAATGATAGGGGGGCAAGGAAGTCGAACTTATGGTGTCTTTGTGCTAGGCACATGAAAGTTGATGTAATCGCTAGGGCCCGGTCCCACGAGTTTGATCGGTTGTCAGCCGAGCAAAAATAATTCACTTTCTCACTCTACTAAATAAGAATAAAGTACGTGATAAGAAAGAGTTCGTATCCCCAGAGAGGCGGTTGTTGTTATGCAATTTTCAGATTCTTAAGTAACCAAGTAACCCAGGGTGTGTTTATTGTTTTTATCAAAGTAATAAAACTAAATAAAGCAAAGTAAATAATATGAATAATCAATAAAGAGAAGATATTGGTCAAGGGATAGTATCATTCACAAACATGTATTTTTCATCTATGATTAGAATTGGTAATTTAATCTCGCAATTATCAAAAGCCCTAGGATATCTTGATCGCAAGAGTATCATGTTTATTTCCTGATTTTATCACAAACAACATTAAAAGATGCTATTGTGAAATCTTCTTAAAAAGCAACCTAAAGTGTAAAAGCACAATTAGGTTTAACTCCCTAAGAGCAATAAGTTCTATGAAATAAGACTAATCAATGCAAACAAACGTGTAAAAGCACTAATTCGTTTTAACAAAGGTTATGATTCATATGCGATTAAAAAGATGTATCACTACAAGTATTAACCACAAGATGCTACTAGAAATCAGGGATAACAACTTTTACGTATTGAAAACCCTAATATAGCTATAGAGATGAAAACAAATCCAATTGATTCCGGACTCAACCAAACTAGCATTCAAATCATATGATAACAAAAACGATGAATCATAAACGATAGAATTGAGACAAAACTAATTCATAGAATCAAATAATATGCTTGAAGAAATAAACTTTTATCCCATAACCAATAATTGTATTTAGATATTCATATTAATGGAGTTCATCATCAAAATATTCAAAGAAAGAAGATGAAACATAAAAGAAAGCAAACCCTAGAACTAGTTCTCTGCAAAAGCCCCAAGAATAGAATAAAACGTGATCACCAAAAAGAAGTAAAACTTCTCCTTTTGTAGCTTTTCTCCAAAATTAGGTCCAACTCTTCAAAGTCCATTAGATAGAAGTCCACCAAGGCCACAAGTGAGAGAAACCCGTGTATAAAATATGTCCCCAAACCACTCACCGGAAAACTGGGGTTTTGGCCGGAAGTTGGTCGGAATCCGGCACTGTCAATCACCGCCGGCCACCGGTCAAATGGTCCAACTCGGGTCAACTGAGTCAACTCGGGTCAAGTACCGAGTCATACCAAGTCAGCTGAGCCAAGACTGAGTTAGCCATCTAACTCAGCTGAATCAGGCTAACACCGGGCTAAAAGGCCAGAACCATGAGCTATTGTAGGCCAAATTTGATGTTGTGCCAAGGTTGCGCTTCACTACTTCACAGCCAGCCATGATGGTTGTGCCTCTCCTACAACTTTAACACTCTCTGCAATTTGATCATCACAGCACCACCTGCAAATGCAACTTCACATATAAACTGCAGCACCCATTTAACCAGTTTACAATCATCAACATCACCAGAACTTCAATCTTGTAATTCACCAACAAGGCAAAGCATCCTCCATGTGTGGCTCCATAATTCCCAGCTTCCACTCAAACTGCAATCACCATTCATCCATAGCCATCTAAATTAACACTTCTATTTGCTCAGCAGCTCCAACTTAGTCCGGCCATACTCCTGCACTTCCATGCAATCTAAGCTCTTGCACAACCTCAATTGAACTCAAACCAACCCATGAAATCACCTGTCTCAGCTGCAGACTCAATTGCTCTATATCCAACCATCACAATTCATACCTCACTGTTAATTCAGATCAAAGCAACAGCTCAAACCTTTATTCTTCAGTCTCTTTTCCAATTAAAACTGCAAAACCTCACAGAACTGCACTGCATCTCAGTCAGGTCCCCTGCAGTTCCATTACCACCAGCTCCCTGTAATTTCAGTCAACAAAACCATCACTTATTTTGCTTCCATTTACTCTTTCTCTGAAACACCTCAAGCCCAACTAATTCCACCAGTTTGCATCTTTATTTAATCCAATATCACTCATACACCAACCTTTTCATCTACCATTGTTTCAACTCCAGTTATGACTAGCAGCTACAATTATGTAGCCTCCAAGCTTAGCACAGTCTGCACTCCAGCTAAGCAGCAACAACTCGTTCACGCCAGCCAGTTCACTTGCAATACCTTGTACCTCCAAGCACCAGCTGTGCCTGCAAGTACACAATTCCACCAGCAAAAACCTCCAATCATCAGTTCAATCAACCCTGCAATTACAATTCCATCTCCACACTCTTTTCTGTCAAACCACTTTCAACAACCACATTCCCCAGTACATACTCCACCTGCAATTGATTCACCCTCAGCTCCATTCTAGCATCAACATACAACTTCCTCCATCCCTGCACTATATCAGTCTCAAGCCTTCCATTAACTGCAATTCTTGCGACCCATTCTTTCTCTTGTTCTCTAGGATTGGCAGAAGCAACAATTTGCATCTCAGACCACCACCATGAGCATCTGTAACTCGGCAACACATCCATTTCTGGAACCCAGAGATCATCTTCACAGGAGCATCAGGTTCACCATCACTAGTTACCATTATTTCCTTGAGTCTTGCACTGCACCAGCCACCTGCGAGCTCTCAACTGTAGCACCATATCCCAGCTGCAACTCCTTCTCAGTCATCACCTACAACCACAACTTACTGCTTCTAACTATAGAATCACCACCAGGGCCATATCCTCCTTGCATCCAGTTACACACTGACATAGCACTTAATTACACAACAACCCATTTGGTGGTACTACCACAAACAAATCCAGCTTCAACTTTGAACTCATAAAGAAATCTCCTCTTTCTGTAACATCAGTTCTCCTTTCTTGCCTTCTAGAATGAGTCCTAACCAACTGTTCTTGACCACCATCTTAACACCAACATCAACAACCAACTCGATCATAGTCACAAACCCATTTCAATCCTGACAGAACCCATTCGATCTCTGCTTCAATACAAAAGCCCTAACTTAGAATTTCTCCCCATTTCTTCTTCTCTGTCAATCTTCTCAACCTAACGCCAATTCAACTCAAGCCCAGGTTAATTCAACTCACAATCATGCTATTAAACCTTCCCAGTTCTTCAACAGCACACAACTTCAATTCCTTCTGAGTCTCTTTTCAGTTCTCGGTTTTAATCAGCAGTCTTGGCTGCCCTTATTTTCTCCTCAATTTCATGAACAAATAATTGAGAAAGAAATGACTTTCTCGATTTAGGGTTGGATCAATCATTGGGCTAGCTATTTGCGCCATTTATGCAGCCACAAAGGATATCTACACCTAAACATGAATGATAAGGGACACCCAGATGGCACCCCTTAACCTTGACTGGACTTTGTTTAGTACTCCTCCAAAGAGCTTCCCCTTAACCAGTACCGGGCTCCAGATAGTGTTCTTCTCTAAAATGACAATTGCGCCCTTTATGCTCCAAATGAATGCTCTTCCACCAGCTGCAGCCGCCTCTTGCATCTCAAGTCCACTTCTTCTCTTCAATGTCTTAACATCATTAAAGCCGCCATGCTTTTCAGACATAATTTGCATCACTAAAGCTGGCATACTTTTCAGACAGAGATGAAGAAATAAAAGCAAATAATGAGCCACAATCCGCCTCCAACGCTTTTGCCATGTTTCCTCTTCTTTTGATCCAAATGACTCCAAAGTACCTAAATACTCAAAAACAAAGCATAAGATACATAATTTACAAGAAAACTAGCAGAGAAAGCATAAACAATAGATAAATAATAAGGTGTTTTAGACACCTATCGAATTCCCCCACACTTAGACTTTGCTAGTCCTCGAGAAAATCAAACAAAATAATTATAAAACATACATACAACTCCGTCTCGTCAAGTCTACGGTCACTTTAAGCATAAATAACAAGCCTTTAAACCCCTAGGTGTCCCTAGTGGACGAGTTTTAGTCTCGTGAAGGTTTACAAGAGGTCTGCCTACAAAACCTATATTTCCAACTCCGTCTATTTGTGACAAATCAATGAACGAATCCAAAATGACTACAGGAGGAGGTACCTTTCACAAATTAAATTCATATATTAGTAAATAAAGCTGTAATTAGATAGTCGAACAAGCCACAATACTCGGAAACTAACAAACCACAATCACAATGAAAATATTAAGAAGATGGATATAGATGTAGATGTTGGCGAATGTTCACAAGTGATCGATGTTTCCCATATATGTCTGAATGTCACTGCCAAGATGAACCTATGCATCTTATTGGATTGAGATCTTCGGTCTGAATTCTACATCAACTCACTGGCATATACAAGGGAACCAGGAGTGACTTTATTCAACCAATATAATACTTTCTTTTCTTTTTCACTTTTTTTTTCTCTTTTTTTTTCTCTTTTTTTTTGTAGACATCATGATTAGATCTTTTGGATCCAAGCGCATGCTTCTTGTCAGCAAGAATGTGATAGTTGCCTTGGATCCTACATTCCACGCTTGTTTAGGCGACGGAGACAGGGACAACATTTCACACATACTGCTATCCAAGTGTCTTTTTATTCCGTTTGGTCTAATTGGTCGGTCTCTTTTTTTCTTTCTAGCAACTCGATCACTTTATTTCATCCTAGCAGTAATAACAAGTCAATGTTTAGTGACCCACCAAATCACTTAGAGAACAATAGATAAATATGGAAAAATAAAAATAGAATGTGATATGGTGATATTCCAAGATATGGTAACAACTATCATGTTATTTATGATTTCTGAGCTATGTTCGTCCCTTTTAGTTAATTGGTTCCTCAACTCCTGCAAACAAAATGGTTCCATCCACTAATGGTGTCATCCTAAAGGCACAAGTTTCTAGATTTCGGAGTTCAAAAAGCACAAAAGCACAATTTTTTCTTGGTTTTCTACTTTTACATTTTTCGATTTTTTTTTTTTATAACTAAAGGCATAAAACTTAACTAAAGGAATAAAACACACTAAAACAAACTATACAAACATATAAATGCTCCCCCACACTTAAACTTTACTGTTGTCCTCAATGTAAAATTGAATCGTCCAAATAAAGTTCAAGGTGGGAAATTCCGCAAATGATATGCAAAAACAAGAAAATAAAGATAAAATGCTTAAAAATAAAAAGATAAAGGTAAAGATACAAAACAGGTGGGTTGCCTCCCACTTAGAGCTTGGTTTAAATTCGTCAGCCCGACTTGCTCATTGCTTGTTACGCCTTAGCCGACTTCCAACACCTTATGGAAATCTGATTGAATGGTACTTTGATGTTTCCTCGCCTCAAAGATGTTGAAGTGTATGACTTCTTCATCGAACTCCATAGTCAAGGTGCAATTGTGGACATCAATCTTCGTTCTAGCGGTACTCATAGATGGTCTACCCAACAGTAAAGGTGTAGACGAGGATGAATTCACATCACTCATGTCTAAAACGTAGAAATCCACTGGAAATATTAGTCCTTTTACCTGCACCAAAACATCCTAAACAATCCCTTTAGGGTAAAAATTAGATCTATCGGCAAGTTGAATAACTATGCTGGTTTTCTTGAGAGGACCAAGATTTAAAGCATCATAAATCGAAGTAGGCATAACATTAATAGACGCTCCTAAATCTAACATAGCTTTTGCAAACCTTGTTTTACCAATAGTGCATGGAATAGTGAAACTACCGGGATCTTTCAATTTAGGTGGGAGTTTCTTTGTAAGATACGCCGAAGCGTTTTCCCCCACACTCATTACCTCATTACCGGTTAGCTTGTGCTTGTTAGTGCACAATTCCTTTACACACTTTGCATAGCGAGGAGATTGCCTAATTACTTCAGTGAGTGGAATATTATCTTGGACCTTCTTAAAAACATCCCAAATATCCCTATCTTGTTCCACCTTCTCATTAGCTTTAGCGAACCTGCCAGGAATAGGTAGAGGAGGAACATAAGTAGAAACAAGAGGTTTAGAGTTTGATTTAGTTACCTCGGGAGTTTGTGGAAAATCTGCGTTCTTTTCCTCCAAAATTAGTTCCTTTGGCGCTTCTTCTTCACCCGAATTTGTAACTTCGGGTTGCACAAATTGCGTACCACTTCCCAACTCAATAACATTGACACCCTCTCTTGAGTTAAGAGGTTGGGAAGGGAGTTTCTCACCATTTTGTGCATGCAACTGATTAATCTCCTCGGACATTGAACCTACTTGTGTTTGCAAGTCCTGGACCACACCCTCCGTTCTTTGCATAAAAGATTTCAGCAACTCTTCCATATTGGACCCTTGATTTTCAGGTGGTTGTTGTTGTTTCTGGAATTGTTGTTGTTGCGGTTGACCAACTTGTGATTGCAACTCCTTAATTGCATTATCCATTTTATGCTAATTTAAGATCACTAGTTGTTGATTTTGATGTACCACGGACATTAGAGCCTCCACCAAAGTAGCCATATTCTCCAATTCTGGATTATGCCCTATGGTTGTTGCACTTGTTGTTGGAACTCATGCGGATGGATGTAAACAAAACTTCCACTTGCAACTTGTTCGTAAGTGTTGGAGTAAATACCATACGACTGAGTTTAGAATATAGCATTGACATGCTCTACGTTCTCATAAGCTGGGCGTGACGGTTTTACAACCACTGCTGTAATTTGTTGCATCATTGCCATTAGATTGCTCATTTGTTGACATAATTCAATAATCTCGTCAACTTGATTAACTCCCTTGGTAGGTGGTTCTGATCCACGACTTGAAAATTATTGAGAATTTGCTGCCATACTCTCAATCAACCCCTTAGCTTGTGTCACCGTCTTGTTCATAAGTGCACCACCACTTGCAGCGTCAATAAGATTCCTATCACTTGCTTGGAGACCTTCATAGAAGTATTAGATAATCATTGTGTCACTAAATTGGTGATGAGGGTAGCTTGCCACCAATCTCTTGTATCGTTCCTAACATTCATATAAAGATTCTCCCACATTTTGCTTCATCCCACAAATCTCCTTGCGAATTTGAGTAGCCTTTGATGCAGGAAAATATCTCTCTAAAAAGAGTTTCTTCAACCTATTTCATGTTGTGACACTTTCGGGAGGCAAATAATATAACCAATCCTTAGCACTATCCGCCAAAAAGAATCGAAAAATTTTCAACATTGCACCATCCGCATCAGTATCCACTGGAAGCACGTCCATGACAATGGTGTGGAAGTCCATAAGATGCTTGTTTGGGTCTTCATTCACCATGCCATGGAACTTTGGTAATTCTCTAAGCAGCCATGGCTTGATCTCGAAAGTAGAGTTTGTTTGAATACACCCCTGTTGTGTATCCAGCTTGTGAGAAGCCAACTCCTTGAGTGTGCGATTTGCATCACCCATTGCTTCTCCCAGTTTGTATTTCAGTAAGGTACCTGAAACACAATTCTCAAAACGAAATTAAAAACAACGTAAAAATAAGAAACCAAAACTATATAACAAGCCGAATGCCTCCCCAACAACGGCGCCAAAATTTGATCGGTTGTCAGCCGAGCAAAAATAATTCACTTTCTCACTCTACTAAATATGAATGAAGTACGTGATAAGAAAGAGTTCGTATCCATAGAGAGGCGATTGTTGTTATGAAATTTTCAGATTCTTAAGTAACCAAGTAACCCAGGGTGTGTTTTTGTTTTTATCAAAGTAATAAAACTAAATAAAGCAAAGTAAATAATAGGAATAATCAATAAAGAGAAGATATTGGTCAAGGGATAGTATCATTCACAAACATGTATTTTTCATCTATGATTAGAATTGGTAATTTAATCTCGCAATTATCAAAAGCCCTAGGATATCTTGATCGCAAGAGTATCCCGTTTATTTTCTGATTTTATCACAAACAACATTAAAAGATGTTATTGTGAAATCTTCTTAAAAAGCAACCTAAAGTGTAAAAGCACAATTAGGTTTAACTCCCTAAGAGCAATAAGTTCTATGAAATAAGACTAATCAATGCAAACAAACGTGTAAAAGCACTAATTCGTTTTAACAAAGGTTATGATTCATATGCGATTAAAAAAGATGTATCACTACAAGTATTAACCACAAGATGCTACTAGAAATCAGGGATAAAAACTTTTACGTATTGAAAACCCTAATATAGCTATAGAGATGAAAACAAATCCAATTGATTCCGGACTCAACCAAACTAGCTTTCAAATCATATGATAACAAAAACGATGAATCATAAACGATAGAATTGAGACAAAACTAATTCATAGAATCAAATAATATGCTTGAAGAAATCAATTTTTATCCCATAACCAATAATTGTATTTAGTTATTCATATTAATGGAGTTCATCATCGAAATATTCAAAGAAAGAAGATGAAACATAAAATAAAGCAAACCCTAGAAGTAGTTCTCTGCAAAAGCCCCAAGAATAGAATTAAACGTGATCACCAAAAAGAAGTAAAACTTCACCTTTTGTAGCTTTTCTCCAAAATTAGGTCCAACTCTTCAAAGTCCATTAGATAGAAGTTCACCAAGCCCACAAGTGATAGAAACCCGTGTAGAAAATATGTCCCCAAAACTCTCGCCGAAAAACTGGGGTTTTGGCCGGAAGTTGGCCGGAATCCGGCACCGTCAATCACCGCCGGCCACCGGTCAAATGGTCCAACTCGGGTCAACTGAGTCAACTCGGGTCAAGTACCGAGTCATACCAAGTCAGCTGATCCAAGACTGAGTTAGCCATCTAACTCAGCTGAATCAGGCTAACTGGGCTACCAGGCCAGAACCATGAGCTATTGTAGGCCAAATTTGATGTTGTGCCAAGGTTGCGCTTCACTACTTCACAGCCAGCCATGATGGTTGTGCCTCTCCTACAACTTTAACACTCTCTGCAATTTGATCATCACAGCACCACCTGCAAATGAAACTTCATAAATAAACTGCAGCACCCATTTAACCAGTTTACAATCATCAACATCACCATAACTTCAATCTTGTAATTCACCAACAAGGCAAAGCATCCTCCATGTGTGGCTCCATAATTCCCAGCTTCCACTCAAACTGCAATCACCATTCATCCATAGCCATCTAAATTAACACTTCTATTTTCTCAGCAGCTCCAACTTAGTCCGGCCATACTCTTGCACTTCCATGCAATCTAAGCTCTTGCACAACCTCAATTGAACTCAAACCAACCCCTGAAATCACCTGTCTCAGCTGCAGACTCAATTGATCTATATCCAACCATCACAGTTCATACCTCACTATTAATTCAGATCAAAGTAACATCTCAAACATTTATTCTTCAGTCTCTCTTCCAATTAAAACTGCAAAACCTCACAGAACTGCACTGCATCTCAGTCAGGTCCCCTGCAGTTCCATTACCACCAGCTCCCTATAATTTCAGTCAACAAAACCATCACTTATTTTGCTGCCATTTACTCTTTCTATGAAACACCTCAAGCCCAACTAATTCCACCAGTTTGCATCTTTATTTAATCCAATATCACTCATACACCAACCTTTTCATCTACCATTGTTTCAACTCCAGTTATGACTAGCAGCTACAATTATGTAGCCTCCAAGCTTAGCACAGTCTGCACTCCAGCTACGCAGCAATAGATCGTTCACGCTAGCCAGTTCACTTGCAATACCTTGCACCTCCAAGCACCAGATGTGCCTGCAAGTACACAATTCCACCAGCAAAAACCTCCAATCATCAGTTCAATCAACCCTGCAATTACAATTCCATCTCCACACTCTTTTGTGTCAAACCACTTTCAACAACCACATTCCCAGTACATACTCCACCTGAAATTGATTCACCCTCTGCTCCATTCTAGCATCAACATACAACTTCCTCCATCCCTGCACTATATCAGTCTCAATCCTTCCATTAACTGCAATTCTTGCGACCCATTCTTTCTCTTGTTCTCTAGGATTGGCAGAAGCAACAATTTGCATCTCAGACCACCACCATGAGCATCTGTAACTCGGCAACACATCCATTTCTGGAACCCAAAGATCATCTTCACAGGAGCATCAGGTTCACCAGCACCAGTTACCATTATTTCCTTGAGTCTTGCACTGCACCATCCACCTGCTATCTCTCAACTGTAGCACCATATCCCAGCTGCAACTCCTTCTCAGTCATCACCTACAACCACAGCTTACTGCTTCTAACTATAGCAACACCACCAGGGCCATCTCCTCCTTGCATCCAGTTACACACTGACATAGCACTTAATTACACAACAACCCATTTGGTGGTACTACCACAAACAAATCCAGCTTCAACTTTGAACTCATAAAGAAATCTCCTCTTTCTGTAACATCAGTTCTCCTTTCTTGCCTTCTAGAATGAGTCCTAACCAACTGTTCTTGACCACCATCTTAACACCAACATCAACAACCAACTCGATCATAGTCACAAACCCATTTCAATCCTGACAGAACCCATTTGATCTCTGCTTCAATACAAAAGCCCTAACTTAGAATTTCTCCCCATTTCTTCTTCTCTGTCAATCTTCTCAATCTAACGCCAATTCAACTCAAGCCCAGGTTAATTCAACTCACAATCATGCTATTAAACCTTCCCAGTTCTTCAACATCACATAACTTCAATTCCTTCTGAGTTTCTTTTCATTTCTCGGTTTTAATCATCAGTCTTGGCTGCCCTTATTTTCTCCTCAATTTCATGAACAAATAATTGAGAAAGAAATGACTTTCTCGATTTAGGGTTGGATCAATCATTGGGCTAGCTATTTGCGCCCTTTATGCAGCCACCCAGGATATCTACACCTAAACATGAATGATAAGGGACATCCAGATGGCACCCCTTAACCTTGATTGGACTTTGTTTAGTACTCCTCCAAAGATCTTCCCCTTAACCAGTACCGGTCTCCAGATAGTGTTCTTCTCTAAAATGACAATTGCGCCCTTTATGCTCCAAATGAATGCTCTTCCACCAGCTGCAGCCGCCTCTTGCATCTCAAGTCCACTTCTTCTATTCAATGTCTTAACATCATTAAAGCCGCCATGCTCTTCAGACATAATTTGCATCACTAAAGCTGGCATACTTTTTAGACAGAGATGAAGAAATAAAAGCAAATAATGAGCCACAATCCGCCTCCAACGCTTTTGCCATGTTTCCTCTTCTTTTGATCCAAATGACTCCAAAGTACCTAAATACTCAAAAACAAAGCATAAGATACATAATTTACAAGAAAAATAGCAGAGAAAGCATAAACAATAGATAAATAATAAGGTGTTTTAGACACCTATCGAATTCCCCCACACTTAGACTTTGCTAGTCCTCGAGAAAATCAAACAAAATAATTATAAAACATACATACAACTCCGTCTCGTCAAGGCTACGGTCACTTTAAGCATAAATAACAAGCCTTTAAACCCCTAGGTGTCCCTAGTGGACGAGTTTTAGTCTCGTGAAGGTTTACAAGAGGTCTTCCTACAAAACCTATATTTCCAACTCCGTCTATTTGTGACAAATCAATGAACGAATCCAAAATGACTATAGGAGGAGGTACCTTTCACAAATTAAATTCATATATTAGTAAATAAAGCAGTAATTAGATAGTCGAACAAGCCACAATACTCGGAAACTAACAAACCACAATCACAATGAAAATATTAAGAAGATGGATATAGATGTAGATGTTGGCGAATGTTCACAAGTGATCGATGTTTCCCATATATGTCTGAATGTCACTGCCAAGATGAACCTATGCATCTTATTGGATTGAGATACTGGTCTGAATTCTACATCAACTCACTGGCATATACAAGGGAACCATGAGTGACTTTATTCAACCAATATAATACTTTCTTTTCTTTTTCTTTTTCACTTTTTCTTTTTCACTTTTTTTTTTGTAGACATCATGATTAGATCTTTTGGATCCAAGCGCATGCTTCTTGTCAGCAAGAATGTGATAGTTGCCTTGGATCCTACATTCCACGCTTGTTTAGGCGACGGAGACAGGGACAACATTTCACACATACTACTATCCAAGTGTCTTTTTATTCCGTTTGGTCTAATTGGTCGGTCTATTTTTTTCTTTCTAGCAACTCGATCACTTTATTTCATCCTAGCAGTAATAACAAGTCAATGTTTAGTGACCCACCAAAGCACTTAGAGAACAATAGATAAATATGGAAAAATAAAAATAGAATGTGATATGGTGATATTCCGAGATATGGTAACAACTATCATGTTATTTATGATTTATGAGCTATGTTCGTCCCTTTTAGTTAATTGGTTCCTCAACTCCTGCAATCAAAATGGTTCCATCCACTAATGGTGTCATCCTAAAGGCACAATTTTCTAGATTTCGGAGTTCAAAAAGCACAAAAGCACAATTTTTTTCTTGGTTTTTCTACTTTTCTGATTTTTTTTTTTTTATAACTAAAGGCATAAAACTTAACTAAAGGAATAAAACACACTAAA